>JASAUF010000573.1:2810000-2995000 GCA_030180095.1 Magnolia changhungtana
TATATATATATATGACTATTTCTTTCTCATCTTTTGTAATAGTTATATTGGATACCACTACTCAGAATACTTGTACATGTAACTTCTATCAGAGTAAATAATAAGAAAAAAATTGGAATTCTTTTTTTTTTTTTTTTTTTGTAATAGTTATATTGGGTCCTTACTTTTGCTCAGCTGGTAGACTCTCAGAGTTTCAACTCCCGGTCAAGGGTTCGAGTACCCATAGGTGGTGAAATTCCACTAGCGTGAGTGTGTGGGGTGTGTGTGTGTGTGCATGTGAACAAAAAAATAAAAATATTGGATACCACTACTCAGAATTCTTTCTTTAAAATGGCCTGTTTTTTGGGATAAGTGGCAAACTAGAACAATGCATCCAGTGAACATCGTATTTTCTGTTGTAAATTATACATATTAATATAATTTCTATATAATATGGAAACCAAAAAATAAAATTAGCTTGAATAAGGACAGGCTGAATCATGTCTAAAATGTTGTCCTTAAAGCGTTATTTGCCCCTAGTCAAGTGAATTGAGTATGCCGATAGGTTACAAGTAAACCGCTTCTAGGATACGACGAGCCTGGTGTGGGTCTGCGTTCAGCAAACACGAAGGCCCACCTATTGGAACTCTGTTACACTCAATTTGGCAGAAATACAATAAAAGAAAAATCCCAGAAGAAAGAAAGAAAAGAAATTTCTTTTGATTTAGACCACTGCACTGGTCAGTTCTTTAGCTACTGGTTCAGTTGAACCGTTCTAGACCACACCGTTGGTCTGTTCTTCTAGCAAAGGTTCAACCCTTGCTGTCTTACTGGAACCACTGGAGTATAGGAGATGAGTAGTGGGCTGTCTCAGTTCGTATGGGTCTGCTGGAGTGGGTTGAGAGATGGTTTGGAAACCCATCCAGGCCCTCCTTTTATAGGCTATGGTGGCTGGGGGTTATGGTCCAGGGAATTAAATCCCATGACCGTTTTCTAGCTGTTGGAGAAAACTAGCCGTTTTATGGCCATTTTCTGACTGTTGTGCATGGGCTATTAGGCTATTTGCATCTTGTGACTATTGTGAGACAAAGAACTAGCCGATTTTTCAGTTGTTGGGCTAGTCATGCAAGTAGTTTTTACGAACCCGCACTAATGACACAAGTACATTCTGGATCTGCCTGCAATAGCTCTTTTTTCAGTTATCTATATATACTGGAGGACTCTCATTCAGTCCTCTAGTCTCCCCTTCATCCAGCCATCCGCCTTAGCCACTTAGTCGCACCGCGACTCGCACACGTCTCGCTTCGGTTCATTCAAGGTCGTGAAGGAGCGACCCTCTGCGACACGATGCGAACGTGCAAAGTGCACCACTATCACTTCTACAGCCACACTGCCTCACATGCCCACGCCCTCGCACTGAGCTCGTGACTGAGTCGGAGACTGAGACCGAGACCGAGCCTCTGCCCGTGCCCGAGCCCGAGAGCGAGCGCGAGCACGCACGCGTGGGTGTTAGCACTGGAACACGCAAGGTCTATAGTCCTTAGACTAGGTAGGCAAATATTATAATACTCCACATCTTTCATATAAACCACAAAATTTTCTCTTCCCTTTTCCATGTGGGACTATTCTTGAAAACCCCAAAAAGCTTTTTTCAAAACTTTTTTATATAATATATATATATAATATTTTATTTAAAATATATTTAGAATCAATATTTTTTGCAACAATCCCCCACTTGATTTTAAAAATATAATTTCTCAGTTAAACATTTCTGTCAGAATAATCCGCTTATATGCATAAAGAAAGATAT
Organism: Magnolia changhungtana; assembly: GCA_030180095.1. Taxonomy (NCBI): domain Eukaryota; kingdom Viridiplantae; phylum Streptophyta; class Magnoliopsida; order Magnoliales; family Magnoliaceae; genus Magnolia; species Magnolia changhungtana. The sequence continues at coordinate 2,811,790 of JASAUF010000573.1, forward strand.
ATTTCGATTTTAATTTTTCCTTAGTGTAAGTATCTCAAAACTCTATCAAAATGATTGGTAGCCAAGCGTTGAACCAGTTATTCCTAGATAACAGAGTCAGAGAAACCACATACATATTCGCTATGTGTTTGTTAGAGTTTCCACAATCTTGCTCAGTACGATTAATGGTCATGTGCTTATCCTAATTCGTGAGCCATCTCGAGAAAAAAACTCCTAGCTCTCATGGGAGACAGCACCATCTCTACGTTCATATAGGTGAAATCCTTCTAGTATCTCCGTTACTATAAGATACTTGTCCTATATACTGGATTTCATTAAGAGTTCTAAGACTCAACCTTCTTTCGTAACGCTCAGCACTTATCTATCATGGATGAGGTTTTATAATTTAGTGCTGAAAAACTTTCCACATATGAGTAACTTGTTCTTACCCATTGAACCCAAAATTAGAGATTTTCTGACTTTAGGTTGGGTTACCATCATTGGTGGAACTTTGGTTAAAGAGTTTCAACATCCCTCTAGATGTAGCCTTTACTACCTCTCTCGGTAGAGGTTTAGTGAAAAGGTCTGCCAGGTTATTGCTTGATTTCACATAGGAAATAGCAATGATTCTATCTCAAATCAATTGTCTGACATAATTATGTCGAAGACTGATATGTCTAGACTTACCATTATAAGTGACGCTATAGGCTCTAGCTAATGTGCCTTTACTATTACAATGTAGTGATACAGCCGTATAGGCTTTATACAGAAAGAGATTTCTAATAGAAGATCCCTTAGCCGCTCAGCCTCTTTGCCTGTTGCAGTCAGGGCTATGAATTCAGACTCCATAGTCAAGTGCGTTATGCAAGTCTGTTTCTTGGATCCTCAAGATACACTGCACCTCCTAGGGTGAATACCTACCCTATAGTAGACTTGTTGTCCCCTGCACTCGATATCCAGCTCGCATCGGTATATCCTTCCAATACAGTAGGAAACTCTGAATAAAATAGTCATAAGTCTTTAGTTGCTTTTAAGTAACCAAAGACTCTACTAATTGCATTCCAGTATTCAGTACTGGGGTTACTAGTAAACCTACTAAGTTTACTTACAGCATATGCGATATCAGGTCTAGTGTATTGCATAACATATATAAGACTTCCTATAGCGCTCGCATATTCTAATTGTGCAACTGTTCTTCCGATATTTTCTTTTAACTTGATTCTTGGATCAAATGGAGTTTTTGCTTCCTTTATATTTAGATGGTTAAACTTGTTTGGTATCTTCTCAATATAATGAAATTGACACAAAGCATAACCCCCACAATATTTTTTAACTTTAATACCTAGAATGGTATCAACTTATCCAAGATTCTTCATTTTGAATATGGAAAATAGAAACCTCTTTGTTTCAGTCACACATTTCATTTTATTACTTATTATTAATATGTCATCAACATATAGACAAATAATAATGATACAACTACCATCTACTTTAAAATTTATGCATTTGTCAGCTACATTATGCACGAAACCATGAGATAGTATTTTGGAATCAAACTTCTCATACCTTGTTCTGGTGCTTGTTTTAATCCATACAAAGATTTGACTAATCTACAAACTTTATTTTCATTTCTTGGTAAAATGAAACCTTCCGATTGTTCCATATATACCTCCTCATTGAGGTCACCATTCAAGAATGGGGTCCTTACATTCATTTGGTTGATGTGAACATGATGTATGGAAGCTAGCGCAATTAATATCCTAATGGATGTTATCCTAGCTACAGGAGAGTATGTGTCAAAGTAATCTATCCCTTCTTTTTGTCTAAAACTCTTAGCTACTAGTCGAGCTTTAAAGGTTTGGATAGTCCCATCAGTGTGATATTTTTTTCTAAATACCCACTTGCAACCTATGGGTCTAGAACCTGGAGGTAAGTTAACTACTTCCCATATTTGATTTGACATTATGGATTCCATTTCATCATTTATAGCTTCTTTCTAGAAAGTCGAGTCTCCAGAGGATACAACCTCTTTATATGTTTTAGGATCATCTTATATAGTCATTACTATAGGTATTTTTCTTATTACATTTTCTCTTTCTCCTTTTACAAGATGGAAAATGATGCGTTGTAAGTCTATTTAGTCATCTCCTAGACTCTTCTCTATTCATGTCCTTTGACTCCTATGAGGTTCAATAAGAGCTTTCACTATCTGTGGAGCTGTGCTATCTGGTTCTCTATTAGGAGTTTGGATTTCAGTATCCTTTGACTCTAAGGATAGTGAGTTCTCAAAGAACTTAACGTCTCTTGATTCTATTATTGTATTAGACTCTATATCTAGAAGTCTATATGCTTTACTATTTTGTGCATACCCTACGAAGGCGCACTTAATATCTCTTGGTCCTAACTTAGTTCTTTTTAGATCAAGGGTTCTGTAATATGCAAGACACCCCCACACTTTTAAATATCGTAGGTTAGGTTTTTTACCTCTACATGTTTCATATGGAGATATTTTATATTTTTTAGATGGAATTCTGTTTAGTATATGGCATGCTGCAAGTAGTGCCTCATCCCATAGATTTAGTGAGAACTTTGCTCTTATTAACATTGAGTTGACCATCTCTTCTAATGTTCTATTCTTCCTTTCAGCTATTCCATTTTGTTGAGGTGTGTATGGCGCTATACATTGATGTATCAGTCCATGTTCTTCACAGAAGTTATCGAATTCATTTGAGAAGTATTCTCCTCCTCTATCGCTATGGAGAATTTTTATCTTCTTATTTAGTTGATTCTCTACTTCTGCTTTATATATTTTTAACATATTCAATGCTTCATCTTTGCTCTTTAATAGGTACACATACACATATCTAGAGCAATCATCTATAAAGCTTATGAAGTACCGTTTACCTTCACGAGTAAGAATGTCGTTTAACTCACGGATATTATTGTGCACAAGATCCAATATTTGAGATGATCTTTCAACACTTGGAAAAGGTTTCTTTGTCACTTTGGATCGTATACATACTTCACATTTCTCGATTTTATTATCTATGTATGAGATTAAACTATTCTTAGCCATGAACTTCAAGGTACTATACCCTATATGTGCTAGTCTATCATGCTACAATCTAATGGATTCAACCATATACGTAGAAGTGCTATTTTCATTCAGAGAAAACTTAACCATTCTATTACAAGCATATTCCTTTTTGACAAAAATTTTGGTCTTACACAGAATCAGTTTACCTGACTCGTACACCACTCTTATGCCTGGTTTACCCAGTAGATCCCCAGAAACTAAGTTTCGCCTCATATCTGGGACGTGCAGTACATTAGTCAGAATCACTTTCTTCCTAGAGGTGAATATCAGTTCGATAGTTCTTTTGCTGACTACCTTTGATTGGACTTCATTACCCATTTAGACTTTTTGACCATTGATCAATTCCTCATAGGTTTTGAAGGTTGATTTGTCATAGCACACATATACTGTAGCGGCAGTATCATACTACCAACCTAGAACTTTGCCTTGGATGGTATTCACCTTAGTAATCATAGCCACAATATCGCCTTCTTCTACTGCACTTGCCTCTTTTTTAGATTTGCGATATCGACATACTCGAGCATAGTGTCCGGTTTTCCCACAGACATGGCATGGTCCTTTGAACTTTCCGTTCTTCTTTTGGGCGTTTTTCTTGAATTTCGTTTTACTGGGTTTCAGGGAATCATCCTTATCAGGATTCTTGTTACTAGTATTCTCTACTGCATGTACCTTGGATGAGGCATTCCCGTTATCATTCTTTCTGTCACGGTTAGAGGATTCTTCTTCAATTCTAAGGTGTTTCTAGATTTGTTCCAATGTGTAGTTCTCAATTTTATACAGCAACTTCTTTATATAGTCTTTCCACATTGGTGGCAATTTGGCGATTATAGCCCTAAGTTGGAATGATTTAGGAAAATCAATTTTGAGTGCTTTGATTTTGTTTACTATTAGCTGCAGTTCTTAGATTTGGGACAACAACGGTTTGTTATCTACCATATTGAAGTCAAAATACCTAGCGATGAGAAATTTGTTGGTTCCTTCTTCTTCAGCCTTGTATTTGAACTCCAAAGCGGCCCAGATCTCCTTTACTGATGACGTCTGTTGGTACAGATTGTACAGGCGGTTGGAGAGCGCATTCAAAATGTGTCCTCGACACAAGAGTTTGTCTTCGGCTTGTTTGGTGCGGGCAGCCACCTGTTTAGGTGTGTCTTCGTCGGATGCTTCAGGTAGCGCTTGCAGATTTGGATCTAATATGTAATAGATCTTCAGAGCTATCAGAAGAAACTTCAGCTTGTCTTACCATTTCATAAAATTGGTTCCATCGAACCGATCAAGACGTATCAAATCCTGATTCATCAACTTGATGGATGAAACATTGTCGGCTTCCATCGAAATAACGCTTTAAGATTATTGTAAATTATACAGATTAATATAATTTTTGTATAATATGGGAACCGAAAATTAAAATTAGCTTAAATAAGGACGGGCTGAAGCACGTCTGAAACACTGTGCTTAAAGCGTTATTTGCCCCTACTCAAGTGAATTGAGTATGCTGATAGGTTACAGGCAAACCGCTTCTAGGATACGAGGAGCCTAGTGTGGGTCTGCGTTTAGCAAACACGAAGGCCCACCTATTGGAACTCTGTTACACTCAATTTGACAGAAATACTATAAAAGAAAAATCCCAGAAGAAAGAAAGAGAAGAAATTTCTTTTGATTTAGACCACTGTACTGGTCAGTTCTTCAGCTACTGGTTTAGTTGAACCGTTCTAAACCACACTATTGGTTTGTTCTTCTAGCAAAGGTTCAACCCTTACTGTCTTGCTGGAACCACTGGAGTATAGGAGAGGATTAGTGGGCTATCTCAGTTTGTAAGAGTCTGCTGGAGTGGGTTGAGAGATGGTTTGGAAACCCATCCAGGTCCTCCTTTTATAAGCTATGGTGGTTGGGGGTTATGATCCAGGGAATTAAATCCCATGACCGTTTTCTAGCTGTTGGAGAAAACTAGCCGTTTTATGGCTATTTTCTGACTGTCGTGAATGAGCCATTAAGCTGCTGCATGCTGACTATTGTGAGACAGCAGCTAGCATTTTCTTGCTGTTGGGTTAGCTATGCAGCAGTTTCTGCTGGACCCTGCACTAATGGCACAACTGTAACAGATTTGCTACAACAACTCTTTTTTCAACTCTCTATATATACTGGAGGACTCTTATTCAGCCCTTTAGTCTCCTCTTCATCCAGCCATCCGCCTTAGCCACTTAGTCGCACCGCGACTCGCACACGTCTCGCTCCGGTTTGTTCAAGGTCGCGAAGGAGCGACCCTCTATGACACGATGCGGATGTGTAAAGTGCACTACTAGCACCTCTACAGCCACATTGCCTCACATGTGCACACCCTCGCACCAAGCCCAAGACCGAGCCCGTGTCCAAGTCCGAAATCGAGACCGATACCGAACCCGTGCCCGAGCGTGCGCGCTGGAACACGCAAGGTCGATATTCCTTGGACTAGGTAGACAAATATCATAATACTCCACATCTTTCATATAAACCACAAAATTTTCTCTTCCCTTTCTCACGTGGGATTATTCTTAAAAACTCCAAAAAGTTTTTTCCAAAACTTTTTTATAATATATATATATATATATAATTTAAAATATATTCAGAATCAATATTTTTGGCAACATTTCCAACGGTGGCACCCACAACTCAACTGGGAAGAAGCTATTTCTGATGTATATGCCAGGGGAATGGGATTAAGGTGGTTTGTTGGAGTATGATGATTGATACACATGCACTGGGAAAATTGTACATATATAATGATTGCAAGACAATTCCAGCCGTCTAATTTGCTAAATCAACTATGGAAGGGAGCTCAACAAGAAAGTTGCACTCATCTCTCACACACTTGATGATGTAAGAAAGCATTTAATATTAAGTGCTTTGCATTATCCACATGTGGATATGTAGTGTCATTGCCAAACACTATTATACATCTACTGTCACTCCATCTTTAATCGTCATAAAATAAGCTTACCCAAACAGCAAAATCTGGCACCTGCCAAATGACTCCCAGGAGGAGAGTTTTCTGATTATTTTGGTAGTTCAATACTATAAACGTACACAGCCATTTTATTAATTGTATGCATGGCATACATTTACCTCAATCTATACCATCCAAATCCTAATCCATATTAGCCATCAGTTAGTTATATACCAAAAAAATAAAATAAAAAATAAATGAATGATACTATCTGGTGCTGGTCATTATACGAATGGTTGGAAATTTTTTTTAATGATCCAAATTGAACAAAAATTTCAATTTACCAATGACCAGGACTATTCTTCGAATGTGGTTTTTGGGTGGGCTCCATCTACAATGCTACTGACTATTTGAACAGTACGAACTGAGGTATGTATAAGCTGTGTGCAGTGGAGTGTATGATGATTATACCTCGCACGCGTATTCATATTATATTAGTTTTTGAAAGCTCTTGAATGCGGGCCAGAAGTGGATGAGATGATTGGTTAAATCCCACCCCACTCACCAATAAAGGCAAATGAGATGCGGCAAGCATGTGGCCTAGAACTTTTTGCATTGTGTTAGGTGGTTGGGCTGTGTGCATAAAGGAGGGTCTTTTCTCTACTTTTAGGGGCTGTTCCGATGCACCCAAATTCATGTATCGCGTGTGCTGTCCTGCAATGTTGTGCACATCATGCAACACTAAGCAGAACATGCGAGTAGCGTAATATGATATTGTTGGAGCCACGGAAGCAAATGTTGATTTGAATTACATGGACAAAAGATAAACACAAACAAAATAATTACAGAGAACATATAAATTTATGTAGAAAAATTCATATGGAAAAAAACTACGGCACAAAGCAACAATCCACTGTGAAAACGAATTATAAGAGATAAAAACAACTTACCTACAAGAAAAATCAATTTCAAAATCCTAACTCTCATTTAGAATAAGTTTTCGTTCACTTGAGATTACCCTAATTCCGCATTACACCTATATATGTAGTGTTACATCCGGAATAGGAAATAAATTGCGTAATTACATAAAGCCGCGCATATTGTCGATCTAACCATTGATCGATCGAGCAACCCTTGATCGATCGAGCCTTCATGTTCAATTAATTGAACATGCTCAAAAGTGTCTAAAGAGTTGTATTGATTTTTTCAAAATTTTTCCATCGATCGAATTCAGATGGTCGGTCGATCGAAACTATAAAAAACTGTCCAATGAGCAAACTCATATATTCAGGTTATTATTAATCGATTGAATCAGACTATCGATTGATCAAAATCTCCTGTTCCGGCATAGATTGGAGACATTGATTTCAACAATCTCCATAGTGGCTTCAATCTTCATGCTACATTGCTTCAAGTTGCTATCAACATCTATAATTTCTCCATGATAGTTTCAACACTATAGCCACTTCTTTTACACACTTTGTCTTTAATAAATCTTTGCCAATTCTAGAGAAGTAGAACAAAATCTGAACTTCTTTGAAGGAACCACATTTGTAAGCATATCTACTAGATTCACGCTCATGTGGATCTTCTTAAGAGTAATACAATCTTCCTTAAGCACATGTTAAATAAAATAACGATGAACATCAATATATTTAGTTCTAAAATGGTAAACCAAGTTCTTCACCAAATTGTAGCACTTTCGTTGTTATAATTCATAGGTACGACCTCCTAGTGTAGACCCAACTCATTCATCTTCCTTTCAACCAAACATCTTCTTTGAATAGCTCTGTCACTACCATATACTTAGCTTCGATTGTAAAAAAAGTAACCACAGACTGAAACTTTAACATTCAACTGATCGCTCCACCCACTAATACAAACGAGTAACCGAAAGTCGACCTTCTATTGTCTATGCTTCCTATACAATCATAATCCACATAGCATACAAATTTCTTCTTTGATTTTTTGAATGTCAAGACGTAGTCCTTCATACCTTGTAGATACTGAAGTAGTCATTTCACTACTTTCCAATGTTGCTTGCCGATGTATGACATGTATCTACTTACAACACCCATTACATGTGAAATACTAGTTTCGTAGAGACCATGACATACATCAAACTGCCAACTATGCTCGAGTAGGGCACATGAGATGTAAATTATTTTTTTTCATTTATAGTAGGACATTGATCTAAAGAAAGTCGAAAGTGAGCAACATGGGGCATGCTAACCATTTTGGCCTTATCTATCCCAAAACTTGAGTATGACCTTCTCAAGATACTCTGCCTGAGACAACTGCAGTTTGCTTCTCTCCTATCTCTGTATATATCAATCTCTAAAATTCTCTTTGCAGCTTTCAGATCTTTCATCTCGAATGTCCTCGATGATTGAGCCTTTAATATGTTAATGTTAGACATATTATGAATGACAATAAGCATATAATCAATATACAATACCAATATAATGAATTCCCTATCACTCAGTGATTTGAAGTAGACACAATGATCAAATTCACTCCTAGTAAATTGTTGACTCACTATGAAAGAATCAAACTTTTTATACCACTGCCTAGACGATTGTTTCAGGTTGTATAATGACTTTATTAACTTATAAACCTTATTCTCTAACCCATATACCTTGAACCCATCTAATTGCTTCATGTAAGTCTTTTCTTCCAATTCCCCACGTAGGAAAGTAGCATTCACATCTATTTATTCAAGTTCTATATTGTATTGGGCAACTAGCTCCAACACAAATTTGATAGATACCTTCTCGACCATAGGTGCAAACATCTTGCTGAAGTCAACACCCTCCTTCAGTGCATAACCTTTTGTTGTAAGTCTGGCCTTGTATCTATCATGTTTCTTCTAATAGATCCACTCACATTCGATGGCTTTACACTCAATGGGAATGCCCACCAGCTCCCACGTCTCATTCTTATACAAACAATTCGTCTCATCCTACATTACTGCTCCGCCTACTCATGTATCTTTTCTTATGACTCGGCTTCTTCATATGTCTCACCCATTTTCATTTCAATATCAATTGTCGCTAACTTGTCTGTTTCCTTTTATTCATCCTTGTAGAATAGGGGATCTTCATCAAACCTGACGTTACGACTAATCGTGATCTTCCGTGTGACCTAGTCATAAAGCTTGTATCCCTTTACACCATCACCATAACTCATAAAGGTGCACTTCTTTGCCTTTTGATTTAGCTATCTCTTTCAGCATATGGTACATGAGAGTAAGTATCACAACAAAATACTTACAGCCCTGAGTAGTCTACATCATGACCACTCCAAAATTCTTCTAAAATTTTACAATCTATTGCCGTAGACGGGGACCGATTTACTAAGTAACAAATCATATTAATGGCCCCAGTCCATAGTTTCTTGCCCAAACAACATTACTCAACATACTTTGGGCTCTCTCCAAGAGAGTTTGGTTCATATGTTCCATTACATCATTTTGCTCTGGTGTATGCCTTGTTGTATTGTGCATCATTATCCCATCATTTTTACAAAACTGATTGAATTACCTAGAAGTGAATTATTCATCATTATCTATCCTCAGTGATATGGCAGTGACGGAAGCATTCAAAGAAATTATTTGATTGAGAGGCATGATAAATCAGTTGGGGCTTTAGCAGGAGGCGTATCGATTAATTGTGACAGAAAGAGCACTATCAATTTGGTTAAAAACTCTATTTATTATTCACATATTAAACACATTAATGTTCGTCGACATTATTTTATCCGACAAGTGCTTAAGGAAGGAGGTGTAACGCTGGAAAAGATTCACACTAGCATGAATACGGTGGACATGCTCACCACGGTGGTTCCTGTAAAGAAGTTCAAGTTCTGTGTGACTTCTCTGGACTTGGCGATGGCATAAAAGGAGCTATTATGCATGACAGAGATAAGAGAAGAAGACCAGAAACTACACGTTTGATAATTGAAGACATGGTGGTTGATGTCTTAAATCTAGTCAGATACAGGGCCTGTCGATGCCATCAATAGTATGTTCGATATCATCAAACAATGCTCGATCCCATTGAGATTTTTCAGATTTTCTTCAGTTAGTCACTGGACCATCAGGGCATTTTTTTGATGCCATCGGAGGGTGTTCGATGACATCGGAACGGATGTTCGATGCCCGAACATAGCTCGATGCAATCGAGGATTTCCAGAAAATCATATTGTCTCTCGACAATTTATGTGTTAGTTCGATGCCATCGACATGGCTTTGATGCCATCGAAGTATAAGTTTCGACGACATTGAAGTGTTTTCAATGACATCAAACTACTCCGCGCATATTTATGCAGAACTGTGATTTTGTGAAATTTGTTTCTGATTTTTCTTGAGATCCTTCTATAACTAAATATATATGGGTATAAGCAGGATTGGGAGTCACTTCTAGGGTTTCTAATTTGTCCAAGGATTTGAAAGGGCGTAGCAAGGGTAAGATTCGAGATTGTTTAAATCGGGTAAGCTCTCTCTCTCTCTCTCTCTATCTTTGTAATTTTTTCTTTCATAGTGATTATCCATCGCTTTGTGTTGTGGTTTTTTCTCGAAAGGATTTTTCCACGTTAAATCGTTATGTTCTTGTTGTGCTTGGTTTGTGCGATTGGATTACTCCTCTTATCATAAAAGCTTCCGCTTCTAAACCACTTGAACTTCTCAGATATGCATTTAAAAAAAAAAAAAAAAGTTCATCGGCAAGTAATGCATTACAAATCGTATCTCGGTTGAGTTAAATCTTCTTTTATACAATTCAGTGATCTAACCAAGTTGTCATATGACTGCGATAACATGCATAGCAATTTCACTGCATTTGCTTTATCAATCACTTATGCTTTTAAGCCAACAAATAATGTTAGTGAATGTATTTAGATGGTTTAAAATTTTTGTACCATCCTTCATCCTTAGGGCACATTCTCTTCAAGAAAATTTGGTTTGTAAGACTCTATTTGATATAAGCTTTTTAACTTCTCCCATAAACCCACCTTAGTCTTCTCGCTAATTATGTTGAATAAAACATGATCCACTAAACACAAGTGGATAGTTGGCAATGCTTTGAGATATATCTCATTTCAATCATCATTAGTTATAGATTTTTTTCTTTGCCTTACCAAACAATGCTTTATGTTAACTTTATTGAACTAGTAAATCTTAAACTTTTATTTGTTTGCCCATCAAATTTCTCAACATCCAATCTATTACTATCCATCTCTTTCAATTTACTATACAAACCTAGAAGCTCTGATACCACTTATAATGATTAAAATTGCCATTGACCACGTGATGCTTCTAAAACTACCACCCACGCAGCACACTATCAAAATTAAATATCATTTGATTCCAATGGCACACAAAATATTAAAGGATTGTGTACAATAAATAGATAGAAGTTAATCCAAAAAAAAAAAAAAAAAAACCAACCACAAATCGCACAAGAATATAAAATATACGCCCTTCGCACTATGACTACATTAACAAGCAAACCAACAAAGAAATAATCTACTATAATAAGGAGAAAAAAAATAAAAATAAAAAATAAAAAATAAAGAAGAAGAAGAAGAAGAAGAAGAAGAAGAATGGAATACCTTCCCTACCATTACAAGAAAACCCACTTGAATCCAAGCTTAAAAGAAAAACCATCCACCATTATAATACTAGTAATAAATCTTCTTACATTAGATACTTTAAGGAAAAACCCTTGGAGTACCAATTGTAAAGCTTTGAAAACTTGAATCTTATCTTTAAAAAGAAAATACCCCTTTTAAAATTCTCTCTCAAGCCAAAGAAAAACCCTCTCTCTTTCTTTCTAAATTAGTAACTCTACCTAAACCCCAATATAACTCACTCGTCGAGCTTTTATTTTGTAAGTGCAATATCACAAATACTTTGTTAAGAGACCACAAACACTATGGCCTTTTTTTTTTTTTTACACACGCACACACCCCCACACACTCACGCCACACGCACACACCCCACACACGCACGCCGTGGGATTTCACCACCATGGGTACTCGAACCCTTGACCCGGTGTTGAAACTCCAAGGAGTCTACCACCCCGGTAAGAGTAAGGACCCACAAACGCTATGGCCTTGTTTACTCATGTGAAACATATGATATATAGCTTTAAAATATGGTGAAACCATAGTGAATTGGGTGCTACTATTTTATCCACGTATGACCTTATCAATTGGATGTCAAATAAACATTTCAGTGGCCCAAAGAAAATTTTAATGGTAGGTATTCAATCAACACTGTTTCCCGTAGTGCGGTTCACCTCAGATTTGGATTTGCTTCATCTTTGGGATCATGTTCTAAAATGAGCTGTCAAAACGGATGGACGGCGTGGATGTAAGGCACATACATGGAGGTGGGTCCCAAGGGCAGGGCCTCACACACTAAGCTGCCACCCCTGCCTCACGTAATCCGCCCTCTCATACAAAATGCTCTGCCATCTGGATAACATCTGGACCATTTATCCCTGATCGAAGCAATACAGAAAGAAAAAAAAAAAAAAAAAAAGCAACACTAGTGGCCCTACTCGCAGTGCATGAAGATCGTGTCGATCCGCCCGTTGGTCTTTCTTTTTTTTTTTTTTTTTCATTTAAAGATCACAGCCATCCAATCTATTAAATTTTCTTGGTCGTTCCCTGTTAGGGAATATCCCCAGCATTGTGGATCAGTGGTTTATACGCGTCATTGGTACTGATTGGCCAAATCACACACTTAAGAACTAAGATCCATCCCAATGCATCATGACCCTTAGTTCCTCTGGAGAAACGAGGATCACCGCTACTAGATGCCCACAGTGCAGAAGGGCATTATTGTCCATGAGAAAGTCAACATCCTCATCTTAAATACATTGAATTGGCATTTTGTCTTTTCCGATGTAAGATAAAGGGTTCTTCTGTGAGCAGATTAGGTGTTACCAATAGTGTCTGTTTCCCTCTCTGTGGGGCCCACCTTTGTATATGTATTTTATATCTAAACCGTCCATTTGTTTTTCCAGGCTATTTTAAGTATGATACAAGATGAGGCAGATAAAAATATCAAGTGGACTACATCACAGTGGACGCCTATCATTAAAAGCTTCCAATGGCTCTATATAATGTTTATTTTACATCCAACCTATTGATAAGGTAAAAACGGCCTTGATGAAGGTAAAATATAAATATCAGCTTGATCAAAAGAATTTGTGGCTCACAAGAAGTTTTTAATTGTTAATTACCATTGTTTCATGTGGTGTAGTCCACCTAAAATTTTATCTGATTTATTTTTGGAATCATTCAGTCTAATGAAATTTCAAAGTGGATGGACGGAGTGGATATACAACAAATACGTCCAGGTGGATCCCACGGTCAGGGAAACACCCACTACGGTGTTACTCGGGTAACACCTAATCTGCTCCCGACTCTTGTCCATTGTCATGTTGCGACACTGGCGTGGCACGTTCAGCACCTTTTCCTGAGATCCCTCTCTATTCATCGAGCATGAATAAGCGAAACGACTACTCCCCCTGCCACCATCCCCGTGGTTGATGTTCGGTGCTATGTGGACCCACCATGATGTATGGTTTTCATCCATTCCATTAATCTATTTTTAAAGATCATTTTAGGGCTTTATCCAAAAAAATGAGAGAGATATAAATCTCAGGTGAACCACACCACAGGAAAACAATAGTGATTGGATATTCAACATTAGAATCCTCCTAAGGCCAACTATAATGTTTATTTGACATCTAATCAATTGATTAGGTTATACAGAACCCAGATGAAGGGAAAAAATAAAGATTAGATTGATCCAAATCTTTTGTGGCTCCTAAAAATTTTTACGGTCATCGTTGAAAATACACGTGCAGACGAGCTTAAAAAGTCCTAGAGAGGGGTCAATAGAACTATACCAAATAAAAATTAAAGTGCTGAGATATTAAATAAATCAGAAATCTTAATCGCAATAGTATTGAAAAATTGATTCAAACTAATTCGTACGACAACCTATACTCAAACTAATTTTAGGTAGGACAACCTTATTTCACGAACGTTTGTAAGAATCAAGATCTCAAACCAAGTAAGAGAAAATAAAGCTATCTATTACAAACATTCACCACTTTTGTATAAATGAAACTATAAACATTCTCCACAAATGCAAAAAGTAAACATTCACCACAACACCAAGAGTTATAGTGGTTCAGTGTGTACAACAATTATTCTCAAACAGCTATACCTACTCTACTCCCAATAATCACTATCCACATGATATTGGCTTTCACTATAAATAAGGTTTTCATAGGGTCACCTTAAAACCTAATACAATTGTGATTTTAAAGGGTTATAAAAAAAAATAAAAAATAAAAAAATCTCTCACTGAGAATTTTCTGACTATTTCAAAAAAACTAATAAATGAGATTTTTTGACTATCTCAATAAAACCAAACAAATGAGATTTTCTGACTATCTCAATAAAATCAAACTATAAAAGCAAAGAATACTTATCTTCTCTTTTGAAGATGTATCAGTTGATGTAGCCATAGAACCGCTTCTCTTGTAGTAGATTGTTAAATGTTCAATCATATAAACAAGGGTTCAAGGTTCTAGATTGATTTTAATTAAATTCAAACTAAAGATTACTTGTCTAAATTCTTTAAGATCTCAGAGAAGAGTATTTACTCTCTTTATAAAACAAGATTCAGAAAATAAGAGATCAAAAAATTTAAACAAAAAACTATTATAAATATTATAAATAACGTGCAATAGCTTGACAATAATGGGGGCCTCTCTCTCTCTCTCTCTCTCTCTCTCTCTCTCTCTCTCTCTCTCTCTCTCGTAGAAGTATTTAATAGACTTGAACTGTTAATTTCGGATTGAGAGAAAACCTCTATTTATAGGCAAAGAAGTTGTTGCTTCGACTTGTTTAAGAACAAGATTCCGTTCTAACAAATTTTTGAATTTGAGCGTGATAAGATAAAATAGATCTTCGACTAGTCGAAGGCCCTACTCGACTGGTCAAGGGCCCTGTTCGACTGGTCGAGAAAGGGCTTCGACTGGTTAAGAGTACCTAAAATCCGAACTGATTCAGTTGCTAGACTTCGATTCGAGTAACCTTCGACTGGTTGAAGGCCCATCTTCAACTGGTCTAGCAGTCTGCTCGACTGGTCGAAGAAGTAATGAAAAAATCCATTTTTCTTGAGTTTAAACTAGGACTGGTCAAAAAATGCTTAGACTAGTCGAACCATAACTTAGACTAGTCGAGCCTTAGCTTAGACTAGTCAAACTTTATTCTAAACGTAAGCATAAAAACCCATTCAAGTTATGTTTTGAAAGTACCTAAACCTAAGGTCTTTATAGGGTTTGTTATACCTGCCTGATATGACTGAACTTTGAAGTAGCTTGAACTTCATGGAACTTGTTCTTCTACTTAAATCTTTAATAGAGCTTGAAGTTGAAGATGGAGCTTGATATTCTACTAGAACTTTAGTAGAACTTGAACTCAATCATCTTTAACTTAGTAGAGTTTGAACTTTCCAGCTTGATCTTGAATTTCAGTAGAGTCTTGAACTTTCCATCTTGATATATATTAGAAGGCTACTTCATAAGCTGTTTTGTCTAAACAAAATTTGACAAACAAAAGTATACTTTATATAATATAACACTTATAATCGTTCATTCAACAATGTTTCCTATAATGTGGTTCACTTGAGATTGGGATATACCTCATTTTTTTTGTCTCGTATCATAAAATGATCTAGAAAAATAGATGGACGGCATGAATGAAACACATACATCATGGTGGGACCTACAGAGCACCGACCACTAGCCATTGGCTGGTGGCAAGGGGAGTAGCCAATCCCTTTCCATGAATAAGACCATTTATACCCCATCTAGACGGTCCACGTGGGTAAGTATCGTGATCCAAGGATAAGGTGGCTACCCGTAGTCTTTTGTGCACTCTGCATGATATATATGTGTTTTATCCAAGTCATCCATCTATTTTTCCAAATTATTATAATGCATGAGCCCAAAAATGAGGGACATCCAAATCCAGAGTCGACCACACCACAAGAAAACATTAGTAATTGAATGCCTGCCATTAAAAACATTTTAAGGCTCACCATAATTTTTATTTGTTATCCAACATGCTAATTATGTCATGCACACTTGAATAAAAAGAAAAACGTAAATATTAGCTTAATCCAAAACTTTTGTAGTTCATAAGAAGATTTCAATGGTGAGTATTTAATATCCGCTATTCCCTGCAGCGTGGTCCATGTCAGATTTGGATTGCTGACTTTCGGACTCATACTATAAAGATAGACGGGAAAGATGGATGTAAGGCATAAATAAGACACATACATCGTAATGGAGCCCACATAGTACTGTCAGTAGCCACCTTGCTACTAACGATATCAGTACGGAGTCCGTGTCCGTGATCCAAGTGATTGGTATAGTAGACCCCACCTTCAAAGGCAAGCTTGAATGGGCATGGTTTGGGTGGATCCCTAGATCCACCGAGGTCTGTGAATCCCTAACCGTAGGCCCACTGTATTTTATGTTCCTTAATCCACACCGTCCATCCATTTTGATAGCTAATTCTAGGGCATGATCCAAAAAATAAGTAGATACAAATCTTTAGGTAGACCATACCACAGGAAACAGTCATGATTGAATCCCTATCATTAAAAACTTCATGAGGCCACCGGAATGTTTATATGGCATCCACCTAAGATTTGGATCTGATTCATTTTTTTAGATTAGGTTGTAAAACGAGTTTTCAAAACAGATTGAGGATGTGGATATAAGACACATACATCACGGTGGGCCCCACGATCAGAGATCTCACCCACCTCAGTGGCTCTGGGGATCCACCGAAATCGCACCCCAGCTTGGATTGAATTATAATTCGGTCCCAATAAGTTTGAACCGTTTCCCATCTACAGTTTATCTCTCTTTACCGGTCATTGTATCGCATCGTTGGAATCGATTCAAAATGTCATGGACTTCCCATTTCAAAATATCAACGATTCATTCTCCGTAAATGTGAGACGCGTATGTGGCCATTTAGACCATCCAAATCATGGGCCACGTTGTAGATGGAACATAACTTGAATATCAGACTGATCGAGTAATTCTAACCAATTCAAAACTTGTTATCAAATGATGGTTAAAAGAAAATTTGTAAACGGTCCATATTCAAGTCGGGTGATATAATCTATTGCTTGAGATTTTATTATTATTATTATTTGGGTTATGCTCCATGCACAGGTGCCCCAGCCATGCGGACGGTCTGGATTTCGATACAACTGTGTTACGCTACGTGCACATTCGACCATTTAAGAACACCCTTTCACCAAAAATTGGATTATGATCCGACAGGTGGGTCCCACTATTTTGCAATTGGGGTTAAGACACACGCCACGTGTACGGTAGGGGAAGCTTTACTTGATTTGTTGCTATGGTGCGTTCGACTACCATGCTGGTCCATTAATCAGCTTATGCCCTCATTGCATGGATAAATTGAGAAGTGGTTCAGAGTGCATGTATCCATGTGGCCCACCTGATGGATAAATCAACTGAAATTATTGGATATGGCCACATATGCAGCGAGGCCCACTTGATGAACTGCTTGATCTCACTATATTGCCACGTGGCTCCCTGCGAGTGGAGATTTGCGAGTGCACATTTCTCTTGGTGTGGTAGTTCCGGGTACAATTCAGCTAGATGCGTTGTCTCTCCTTGTCGGATTCGTCCGGAAATCACGAGGCTCCAATGTTGAGCATTCAAGATTCTTGGGCGTGTAGACGCAAAGTTAAGTGATTCAGACTATTGATCTTCTGTCCCATAGCATGGGTAGAGGATGATTAAAAACATCATAAGACAATATGTTCATCCCTATTGTCCCTGATTCATGAGGAAGCCCATAAGAACAAGTTATAATAGTTGGAGTGCATCCGACAACGTCATCTCCTCCACAAATTGGTTAAGCAAAGAGTTATTATGATGAAGCGGTTACAAGATAGCAAGTTTAAAAGCAGAGATAGTTAAGTTGTACTGAAATGATTATATCAACCTTCAGAATATGATAAGCATCTTGATGACTAGGTTAAGTTTATAAATATCAAAGGAATTCAATAAACCAAATCGTTTCATGCCAACTCAATCAAATCAAATTTATATTTCAATTATATATATAATTATCTATCATTTACATTTCTATATATATATATATATATATATATATAATATATATATATATATATACACACTTTTCATTAGTTATTTTACATTCTTTAGTGTAATCTATAGTGATAATCAAGTAGCTGTTAACTTTAGATGTAATTCAGGTATACACTCGTATGTTGGATACAATTCAAGCAGAGTTCTTCATTCAAGAAAGTGTTTCACAGTTGTTTTTGTGATAAAAATCCTTTTATATGGAAGACAAATGTGTAACCCATTATTAGATGATGAATCCTACCGTATGACTATCACTTAATCATTTTAACATTATGTGCGAGTGGATGAAAATGTGATTGATCTTAGTCGATATCAATCATATACTTGGCCTCAGGATCATAGTTGTTCGGTTTAAATTGAACTGCACATTTAGTTCTAACATGCCTGCATTTATCACATGGATCATAGGTTGTTCGGTTTAAATTGAATCCAAGGCCGCACATTCATTCTCGGCTCCCAAAGACACATTCGCTATTCCTGGGATGCTACGAGGAGGATTTTCAACATAATAAGCTTAACCAAAGGCATGCATTTATCACATGATAAAAAACTTTATAATCAAGCAACAATACAATGATATATATATATATATATATATATATATTTTTATAGGCTTAAAAAAAGGTACTTATGTGTCACGCTCCCAAACTCTATGTTGATGTTCAAGTCTTAGGAACGACTCATGACTTCAAGAAAATTCTCGATCGCTGATGAAGATCTCAAGTTTGAAGCTACAAGATCTCAAGCCTCGTAGTTACCCTATATTCTCGGTTCTCCATACGACATGCCCAAATGTTTATTCATAAGTTTGGTCTATTCCAAGACCAGTCTAGCTCTTGTTCGACCGGTCCTAGCATTGGTTCGGTTTCGATCCCGAATGAAGAGATGCTACGAGGAGGATTTTCAACAGTTTGATTCATAATAAGCAACCCACGACTCAAAAGACTTATTTCATAACCCCGGTCGTAGGTGACCCAACAACAATTTTTCAAAAAAACTCTAAATCACATTTTCATTTCAAGAATTTTCAAGTAATCATGATATTTTAAAAATTGTGCTTATTTTATAAGCTTATTTAATTTGATTTTGTTTCTATATTCCAATCTTATAAAGAGGAAATATCAAAATGACGCCCAACAATAGACTAAAAAAGTTAGAACCAAGATGATCTGAACTTTGATATTCAATCATCTACTCCAATTGGTTCTACCGGGGTGCTAAAGGAGAAATCCGTGTATTTTACAATTTCAGTAAAATTCATTTATTTTTGGTTTTGTTTGAGGTTAAGCCAGGAAAAATCTCATTGTCTTGGTTTTGTTTGAGATTGAGCAGAAAAAATCTCATTGTATTGGTCCGAGGAAAACCAGAAAACGTCATTGTGTAAGCCCAGTGAAAAGACACAATTGTAAAGGTTTTTGCAAACGGAAAACCTATTTGATATGAAGTTGAGGATATTATAGTAGCATTCGTGTGGTTGTTGGAAAAAAGCTTGGTGTAGAGGGTGGTGAAAGTGTGTGCTTGCTTTTATCAGGATTGTAGTAATATGATTATGCGATTGTTGTAATAATTTAGAGTAATGCATTTAGTTTCAATTCTATTTCCTTAATCAATTCTCTTGCTATTTCGGTTAAATTCATGAATACCATTAGCTCTCAATACTTATTTATCAAGGTGATTTAAATTTAGCATTGTGTATTGATTCAATATTGTAAGGGTATTGCGTTTATTTTGTTGTGATTTTATTAAAAAGGCATGAATGATATAGCTTGGCCTTTTCATGACAAAAAGCTCCAAGATGATCTACCGGCAGTCCCAACGTCACCTACACCATGCGAGCTTATGGAAAGCAAGACATGAATGATGTCTTTGGTGAATCCATACAAAGGTCATGCAATGCGAGATGCAACTCAAGCATACGAATCCTCGTCTAAGTTCACATATCAATATAGCTCAAATCTGGAATATCACTGGGGTCTAGTACACTCTAAACCAGATTGCCGCCCCATCGGCACAATAAAGTAAGTGGAAGAGACCTCACTATCCGCTTGCCAATATCGGGCTCAGCTCGTTGAAAGCGGACCCATTCCTCGAGCTGGTTAAACTCAGCTTAGCTTTGCCCCCTCCACTCGAGTGGGTAAGGCCGCACCTCCTTCCAACCGACCACGACATAGTAGAAAGCGCGGCCTTCTGGTAATCGGCACTCTGCGCTCATGCACCCACTCGGTCTAGACGTTGGAGCAACCTCTTGGTACCATAAGGGTTTAAGGACTTTCACCCAGGGATATCTATAGCACCCCATGTAGAACAAGATTTCTGATATCCAATCCTGTCAACCACAATACGCCTGTGGAGGCCACAACCTTGATGTCGCTAGAGCGTGCAACAACCATATCACACAATGCGAAATGCATGAATCACGCTATCCAGTCATGAAGCAATCCTACGCGTATCGTGTGCTCATGTAGGGCAACACCGGCTATCCGGGAGCCCCTAAACAATCTTCTTGAAGCCATATGCTATGATCAGTCACTTCTCATATCAAGCATACATATGATGCGTATGACCATGAATCATGGAACTATACTAAACATGTTATATGAAGTAGATGTTGTTCATAACGAAGATGGGCCTAGATGGCCTACAAGTATGGGGTTAACAATGGGCCCTAGGGAGAATCATAATGCGGACATTTAACCAACATTATTCTTACAATGTGGACGTCAAACCAACATTGCTCCCAAGGCATGACTGTCATAACATCATTACACAACCATGGTAGAGTCATACATTGTAATGGACTTGTGTACATCCAATTGGGCCTCGACCCGTGGGCCTTAGATATAACAAATGGGCCGCATAACATGGGCCTTATGTATATCAGGTGAGCCTCAATGGATGGGCCACAAATACATCAAGATGGGCCTAATTATATGGGCCTTATATATCAAGGTGGGCCTCAACGAATGGGCCACAAATAAACCAAGATGGGCCTCATCCACATACCAAGGTGGGGTCCACTTGAACTATGGATCTAGCTTATGCCACAAAACGAGCTTTTAAAATGGATGGACAGATTGGATGCAACACCTGCATCATAATGGGTCCCATATAAATGGACGGCATGGAGAGAACACATGCATCATTGGGGTCCCACCGTCCAGCCCTGGACGGTGTGGTGAGAACACATGCACCATGGTGGGTTCCACTGTCCATGGTGGACAGTGTGAATAAAACACATACATCATTGTGGGTCCCACGTGGGGCCCACCCTACTGTTTATATGTTGTCCAATCTGTCCATACAGTCACAGAGACCTGGACGAAGAGTAAAAACAAATTTCATATTGATTCAAAACCTCTGTGCTGACCCAAAAGGGTTCCAATGGCAGTCGTTAGACCCCACTGTTTCCTGTGATGTAAGCCACTTAAGTCCTAGATTAGGCTGATTTTTGGAGTGGGTCCACTTCAAGGAGTGGCCCACCTGATGAACAGTGTGGATATCAAATATACATCATGGTGGGGCCCAGGCCGTGGTCTCCTTTGCCCGTCCGTCCGTCCGTGCCAGTACAGCCTTCTTTACTGCTGGCGATAAGCAGAAAGGCTTCTTCGCGCTGCTATCCTTTTTTTTTTTTTGAAATATTGATATCTCGTGGTTTTTCACAGGTGGGGCCCACTACTTGAGAATCCACTCCGTCCAATGGATTCTAGGGCTCAAAACACACCAAACAAGTTCAATATACATCATGTTTGGTGTGTAGGTATAGCAAGGTGGGTCCTAATAGCTTTGAACGGTAGGAAATAGAGTTTTCTATGGTATGGCCCGCCTGATTATCGGATTGACCTCATTTTTTGGCTCAACGCCTAAATTGAGGCAAGGAATAGGATGGACGATGTAGATGGGTCCCATGGACCTCACCGTTCGTCCGCACTACACTGTCGGCCACCGCCACTAGGGAATCGAGCCAAGACCTCAGTGTTGCAGCGAGGTATCTTCCACTCAGTCTGCCAGCGAGCCATGGATTTGGGCGTCAAGGAGGGCCCCACATGAGGGGGTGGGTCCCACCGTTTAAGGACGGTGGACACCATAGTGCATGGTGGTATGGCCCACGCCAACTGGATGGACGGTGTGGATGGGTCCCATGGGCCCCACACCCTTGCACACACCTCACGTCAGTACACACCCCATGTTAGTACACACTCATGTCAGCACACACACCATGTTAGTACACACTCATGTCAGCACACACTCCATGTTAGCCACCTCCACAGGGGTTAATACCAAGACCCCCAGTGTTGAAACGAGGCTTCTTCACTCGGTCTGCCACTTGAACTAAGGAGTTGGGTGGGCCCACGTCGGATCACACTTCACTGGCGGCCACACCCCCTCCTAGCCACATCAAAGTGGGCCCCCCTATGGACGGTTGGGATGGCATAAAAACATCATGGTGTGTCCCACATAGATGGGGTCCACCGGTAGATGACATGGATGAAATACACACATCATAGGTGGTCAAAATCATAGAAAGAGAGAGGAAGAGAAAGACACCGGCAAAGATGGAGGGGCTCCACCACTATGGGCCCCTCTTTGATACAAAACCTACATCAAGGTGGGTCCCACATGTATATGGACCCTTAAATCAAATAAATGAATGGAAGACAAAAATCCAAGATCACCCACCGCCTTCTTCTTGCTCCCTTGGCTTCCTATGCTCCTTAGCTTCGATCCCAATGGAGGAGATGGAGTTTGGATAGTTGAGATGGGAGATAAAAGGGTAGGAAAGGTGGCCACACTTGTGGCTCTCTTGGAGTGGAAGAGCTTGGACGTATGGAGGTTTTTGGGTTGCTTGGAATGTGATTTGAAAATGAAGAAGAGAGAGGGTTGTAAAGAGAGAGAGAGAGAGAGTTGAGAGAGAGAGAGAGAGAGAGAGAGAGAGAGAGAGAGAGAGTGATGGATGTGGTGAGTGATGGTTGTAAGAGACTTTTTGACTTTTGTGGCAAATGGTGTAAGAAAAGTATGGGCTTTGTAAGAAACTTTTGACTTTAAGGGTTGCTTGAGGAAGGGTGAAAGGTGATGTGTACTTGACATGTACTTGACATGATGAGATTGATTGATTGATGTGACATCTTGTAGAGATTCTCCAACATTTTCCTTACACCGAACATGGGCCCACATCTCCTGACCAGAGTATCGAATCTGTGCGCGAGACGCGGTATCGGAACCGCGGCGACGGCGCGTTCGCAAAGGTACAAGTCTCGGTTTGAGTCGATTCAGGTTGACGGCGTGTGACATAAGATCGCGTGCAAATACCAGTTAAGGGTCGAAGGTTGCCGAAATTCGTCCGGGAAGACCGCGGAAGTTTATGGAATGGTATGGTCTAGGATACGGGGCTTACACTATGCGCTCGACCTCACGAGTCCGTCCTATAAGGTCGAGCTGTGTGGGCCCCACCGTGATGCGTTTCGAACATCTACCCCATTAGTCAGATGCACCATTCCATCGTGGGCCTAGGTCTCAAAAATCAAGTCAATCCGTGACTTGTGTGGGCCACACCACATTCAAAAGTGGAGAGGGGCCTTGCACCATTAAAACATTCATAACCATTTTTGAGGGCCCACTGAGATGTGGTTTGCAAATCCAACCCATCCATTATGTGTGTCCCACTTGAATGAGGGTTTAGACCAAGTTTCAGGCTCATGCAAAACTCAGGTGGGCCCCACCAAGTGCTTTTATATGTTTTAACGGTGTCTTCACATAATTTTAGATGGTATGGCCCACCTGAGTTCCGTATACGGCTGATTTTTGGGATATCTCATAATTTAAAGGGGACCCATCAAATGCACAGTGTTGATGGTCGAAACGCATCACGGTGGGGTCCACATAGCTCGACCTCACGGGAGCTTATCGTGAGCTCGAGCGCATAGTACCTATATATATATATATATATATATATATATATATATATATATATATATATATATATATATATATATATATATATATATATATATATATGGCAAGGCTAAGCAACAGGTAGTCACTTAAACAGTGTAAAACAACAGTCCTCCTTGAACTATAAAATAAAACCCAAATATTTATAAAATGTTTTTTTTTTTTTAATTTGGTAAATTTTATATTAAATATAAATCCACCGTAATTTTAACCAAATCAATGGACTGGATCGGTGAAAGACCGAATATGTAAAAACTAATAATCCATGTATAGTGTGTGCAGTAGGATCGAGTTTTTTGTAATTACTCATCTTTCTGATCTTCTGCCCGGCTCTAGCTTGCCCACGTGACACGAGCTCCTTTTGTCTCCACTCTATGGTCTATATAGATTTGCTAATTCCACGTGCATGTGAAAGCCTGCTCATCCACACGCATGTGCACGTGCTAATATGGGAAACCTGTAAAAGATCTGATCTTCTCATCTGGTTTAAAATAACGTGGAGATTCTCTGCTAAAAATTAGACAATTTTACATCTAATGTAGGCCCGATGTAGACAGTAAACTGATTTTTTTTTCAGCCGTCCATTGTTTTTTGTATGCTTTAGCCCATTTGAGGTTTAAAATAACCTGATTTGTAGACAGAGGATCTAAATCGTGAATCCTAGATGACAGAAAGTTTAGTCTTACACAAGTGTAATTATTTGGCACTTGTGATTTTGCGTGAGTGTGCAAGGATCCCAAACGCGCATGGAATTTAGAAGCCTTCCCTGGACACCATAAACTGAATTTCACCCCCCATTGCGTTTCTCTCCCACAACACAACAACTCCTGTGTGGACTTCTCCCTTTGCCTTTTCTCTTAGCATTTTCTGTCCACTCTCCCGTACCCAACTTGCCAGTTTGTACATGTAGAGCATGTGGTTCGGATACCGTGATCGTTCATCTAAAAGAGGGAAGAGTGGATGGTGTTGAAAATCTGTGTAAGTAAATTCTGAATTCGCATCACATGAGATTAAGCAAATATAAAACAAGAGCAATCACCAAGCGCACACAAATTTACATGAAAAAATCATTGCGAAAAAAAAACTACGACATAAAGCGACAACAAATTAGAATGAAAGTAAAATTACAAGAGATTGAATTATTTACAATATTCGATAGTCGAAAACCTTCATTTTCACCTTCCTAAGTCCCCAAAAATGTTTAGCCCTCCTTAGAATAGCTTAGTATCTTCCTAATATTGCAATTACACTCATGTATAGAGTCACACCTAGAATAGTAAACAATTCCCGCAATTCTGCAAAACTACGCGCTTCTGTTGATAGGATCGACAACCATCTAAGGCCCTTCGATGGGATTGAAGTCACCTTCAATTAGATTGATTTGGACAAAAAAAAAGTGTCCAGCAAGCAAGTGCCAAAAAATAAGATTTTTTCGATGTGATTGAGTGGGCTGTTGATGGGATTGAGTAGTATGTCGATATTATCAACAGATATTGTTCTAGCCAGATTGAAGACATCTGACTATAGATGGATGTCCACCCCCCCCCCCCCCCCCCAAAAAAAAAAAAAAAAAAAAAAAAAGAAAGAAAAAGAAAACACATTAAATGATTCTAAATTTATCGGTCACAATCCATCGATGGTGGGATAGAGCTCATCGTATCGTGGTATGATCGATGAATAATAGATCCCACTTATGCATGGTGGATCTATCGGTACGCTCTGCCTATTTGGATGCATTATAATGAAATGCTCCAATGTTCTAGGTTACTAGTCCTACTTGGAGTGGGTCATTGGGATGGTACAATTAATAATATATTGATTTGAACACATTTCATGGTCTATCATGTACAAAATCGCATTGCATCAGCTGATCCAATCCATCCTTGATTTATTTATTTATATATTTTTTGTTGTTGTTGTTGTTGTTGTTGTTTAGGGTGATCGCATGCATTTGAGGGTGTTGTAACTTGGTTTTGGATGGGTATGACTTAAATTTAGAATGGTATGTTTGACGGACTAGAAATCGCAATTAGCTAATGGAGGCCTAGAATCTACAGTCGCCTAGGCCTGTAGAATCATCTTAAGTTGGGGAATTGGAGACTTTCCAACTAAAAATGACTCCTGCATAAGGTTTGTGACTAGAAATTTTAGGTAAGGACTTCAGTGATGGTGAGGGAAGGGGTTATGCACTCTCAACCACATGCATTTGTGTGCGATCTTTAGTTCATGGAATTTAGAACTTTTTAGAGGTTTTTTTTTTTTTTTTTTTTTTTTTTTTTTAAGGTTCCAGAAAGCCTTATATTAATGGACTAGCTATTTATTGATAAGGCAAAAAACCGACTAGTAAGCCACTACTCTCCTAAATCATTATTAAAGAGATCACAATGTCTCAACCTATGGTAGGTTTGAAGGAGATAGTAGATATACCAAAAAGTAAGAAAAGAAAGGTAAATGCGATATGCTAATAATATAATAACAAATGAAATATTAATAACTAATACGCTACTACCCACTTAAATCACTACTAAGGAGATCACATTGTATCAACCTAGGGTGAGTTGAAGGAAGTAGTAACTATTACAAAAACAAAGACGCAAGTGCAATATGCAAATGATCAATAGAAAAACAAGAAGTGTTTAAGCAAGACTTGACTTCTAATATACTAGAATATGAAAGTTTGGTAAGGTGTAGAGCATATAAGGGTTGCTTAAACTTTAAGTAAGGAGGTATAGGAGAGAAATATGTAAAATGTAGACCGAAAAATAAAGGGACGGTCGGATTGTTGCCCGTGAACATGGAGATGTAGGAGAAGGAAATGAGAGATAGGACACCCTCCCAAAAGAAGATGACTGTACATCTTAGATCTCAATCCTGCTTTGTCGGTCTTGAATCGTGGCGATAGCTTAGAGGCTAATATGGACTAGGTTGCACGTCTTGGATGGGGTGCATTCTCATCCTCTATCCTACTCTCACTCTCATAAGAATTTTTCGTTATAGTCGTGTGTCACCAGCCCTATTTTTATACTATATTTTACTTGATGTTTTTAGTGTTGTTGATGTCTTAAATCTATCTATAACAGGGTCAATCAATGTCATCGACAGACCACTCGAGAAAATCTTAAAAAAATTAGTTGATTGCTAGATAGTTTTGGATGTTGCTACTCGACAGCATTGATGAGTCTTTGATGTCACGCCCCAAATTCAGAGACCGGGCTCACAAAATTTTCGATCACCGAATCCGGCGCCGACAGCCTCCGTAGTACCCCATTCTCGGCTCTCGGTACCCATATACCAGGTTCCGATCCTGGGATGCTACAAGGAGGATTTCAATGGTAGAGTTCATTTCACACTTGTTTCTGTGATGTGTCGCCCGAGCTACTGGATTGGACCGATTTTAGAGGGGCCCACGTCGAGCGATGGCCCACCTAATGAACGGATTGGATTTCAAATAAACATCAAGGTGGGGCCCACGGCTGGAGCCGTGGGTTCCTGCTCGTTCATGCCAGGATGCCCAGGCGTCCTCTCTCTCTGCCTCTGACAACAGCAGCAGCAATGCTGCCGCTGAGTTATTATTTTTATTTTTTTTTGAAAATCCCCTTTTTTTCCAAGGTTTTCCTGCGTGGGGGTCCACTTCAGTCGAATCCACCTTGGCCATTGGTTTCCATGGCCCATAACAAACCCATCAAGCCCAATATTGGGCCTATTTCAGCGTGTAAAAAAATCTGGAGGACTTTAAATGGTGGAGATCACTAATTGCTAAGGTATGGCCTACCAGAAGATTGAATCAGCCCCATTTTTAGGCTCAACGTCTAAAATGGTCCAAAGAAAGGGATAGACGGCGTGGATTAAGCACAAACATCAAGGTGGGGCCTATGTGAGTGGGCCACCAAAAAGCTTGTAAACCAAGCTTATATTAGTGTTTTTTTCCAAACACGTCTAGCGTCCCTGGACACTGGACGACCTAACATACTAAGAGGTGGGCCCTGTTTAAGTGGGCCACCAAATGATGGGTGGTATGGGTACATTACATATAAGGTGGTCCCCACTCATAGGTGGCTCGAATAAAATACTCACTTCATGGTGGGGTCCATTCAAGTGGGCTACACAATCATATCATCTTAAGAAAAGGAAAATGAAAGAGAGAGAGAGAGAGAGAGAGGGTGGGACACACGTGTGATGGAGGGTGTCCCTCCGACACTATGGGCCCTCCCTTGCATCTAATCATACATCAAATGATAATCAAGGTGGGCTATTGGCCACATCTTAGAGTCCCAAGTGAGATCCGTACCATTGATCGGTAGGCCTCACTTGGTCTATAAAAAAAATATGAAAAACCTATCCTAATAAGCACCCACCGGTTGATCTTCTCGGTCCATTGGAACGCCAACCTCCTTGTGCTCCTCTTTGATGGTGGAGATGGGAAATGGATGGCTAGGATGATAGATTTTGGAATGGGAAAGTGGGCCACCAAAATCACATTCCTCTCACATGGAGAAGCTTGGACGTGTGGGCTCTCTCTTGCTTGAAAATGGTGTGAGAAAAGAGGGAGAAAGAGAGAGTTGTAAGGAAAAGTGAGGGATGGGTGTGATGGGTGAAAGGGTGAGTGATGTGTGATGTGTACTTGACATGTATGGTGGTGTAAGAGAGAGGGTAAGAGAGAGTTGACTTTGGAGAGAGAAAGCATGGGTTGCTTGTACTTGACATTGAAGTGATTGATTGATTGATTGATGGGATTGATTTGACATTGTATAGAGATTCTCTTGGGATTAAGAAAGCGCGGTGTTTCTTTGAAATAAACGCTGACTCACATCTTCTGGTCAGGGTATCGGATCGGTGAGTGAGTTGCTGCGTTGGAACCGCGGTGACGGTGCGGTCGCAATGATACAGGTCTTGGATTAAACCGACTCGAATCTAAAGGATACGACTTACGGTCGTGCGCAAGGTCGATTATCAGTCGCGGATTGCCGGACTTCGACGGAAAGGATCGAGGATTCATCGGAACAGTACGAACTAGGATACGGGTTTTACATTTGATGTCATTAATGGGTCTTCTATGTCTGTTAGATGCCATTGAAGCTCCTATCGAGTGCACACGCAGAGTTGTGTAAGTGCAGGATTTGTTTCATATTCTGGTTGTGATAGTATATATATCGGGTGTAATTGGATTATGGAGTGATTAAGGTGTATTAGGCCTTTCTAAAACACTCCTAAGGGTTCAAGGGCATAGTTAGGGTTTGAAGGAGATTCGAGACTTGTTTGAATCGCTAAGATCATTTATATCTTATAATTTTGCTTTAGTAGTGCATTACTCATCGCTTCGTGCTGTGGTTTTTTTTACCACAAGGGTTTTTTCCACATAAAAATTGGATTGTTCTTATTTGGATTTGTTTGTGTGATTACGTATACTTTGCTTGCTTTCTCTATGTGCTTCCACGGTTCCCAACAAGTGGTATCAAAGATAATGTTGGGAAATATATCTAATCTGAAAGCAATATATCAATGGCAACTAAAATGAAGTTCGATGTAGAGAAGTATTCCGGTCAAAATAATTTTGAACTATGGAAAGTTAAGATGAACGACATCCTAGTTCAGTAAGGATTGGACGAGGCTCTCCTTCAAAAGCGACCAGAAACTATGTTAGAAGAAGAATGGAACAATTTAGATAAGAAAGCTAATATATCTATTTAATTATGTCTAATGGATGAGGTCCTTTATAACATTATAAGAGAAAAAACTGCAACAAGTACATGTGTAAAACTAGAGAACATTTATATGAAAAAGTCTCTTGAGAATTACTTGTATCTAAAGATGACAGAGGGGGCTGACGCTGAGGCCCACATCAATAACTTTAATAGGTTTGTTTGTAAGTTATTGGGATATGTAGGAGATGATGAAAGATGAAGATAAGCATGTATTTTACTAAACTCACTTCCAGTATCGTATGAGTCGTTCAAAGATTCTGTGCACCGATAGAATGACCATTAACATTAAAGCGATTATTCATCCCTTCAGTCGAAGGTGATGAGAAAGAAAAATGGTGACGTGGGTACTTTTATAGATGCGCCGGTTACAAGGGGAAGAAATTCTAAGCAGGACAATGGATCTTCACGATTGAGGTCCAAATCTAAGGGCAAAAGGAAAAGGAAAGTTGAAGTACTAGAATTGTGGCATGATAGGCCACATGAAGAAGGATTGTAAGAATCTTAAGTCAAGAAATGAGAATTCAGAGTGTTCTTCCAGGGAGGCCAACACTGCAGAATCCAATGAGGAGACGAATGGTGGTGACGTGCTGATCACATCAAAATCTGGGTACTTCGATAGAGAATAGATTTTGGATACCAGGGCTTTGTACCACATGACCCTTCATAAGAGTTAGTTCACTAGTTACAGTGAGTGTAATGGTGATCAGGTGTTTATGAGCAATGAAAATGCCTGTAAAGTAGTTGGTGTTAGATCAGTCATTAAGATGTTTGATGACATGGAGTACATCTTAACTAAAGTAAGACATGTTTCTGAGTTAAGGAAGAGCTTAATATATTTGAGTACACTCAAGGCACTTGAGTACAAATTCATTGGGTTTGATCATATCCTTAAAGTTTTAAAAGGGGCACTCATAGTCATGAAGGCATAGAGGAATGAAAACATTTATAGTTTGATTGGGAGTACTTCATTAGGTGGAGCTGCAGTGTCTATAACGAATTCTACGTCTGTATGTATGTGGTATGCACGCATGGGCCACATGAGTGAGCAGGGCATGAAGGTACTTTCTGACCTTTTTTTTTTTTTTTTTTTAAATTCTAGTTTTTAAAAGTATTGATTTTAGTATATGCGAGCATTGTATATATAGTAAATAGTCAATATTGTCTTTTAAATCTGAGAAACATATTTGTAAGTGGGTTCTAAAATATTTGTTTTCTGATGTATGGGAGCCATTGCCCATAGTTTCTGGTGGAGGGTCATCATGTTTTGTTACATTCATTGATGACTATTGCAGAAAAGTGTGAGTTTATTTTATGAAAAATAAATCCGATGTTTTCACTAACTTCAAACAATCGAAGGTGATATTTAAAAAATAATCAGAGTAAAAGGTGAAAGTATTGATGACAGATAACGGTGGTGAATTCACTTATGGGGAATTCAATCGATATTGTAAGGGTAGAGGAATCGTAATGTATAACATAGTGCACAACATAGTGCGTCACACACCAGAGAAAAATGGTGTGGCTAAGCGAATGAATTAGACTCTTTTGGAGAAGACCCGATGCATGATGAGTAATGCTAGGTTGGGCAAGAAATTGTGAACTGAGGCCATTAACACAGCTTGTTACTTGGTAAATTGGTCGCCTTCCACAGTTTTTTAATGTAAAATTCTAAAAGAAGTATGGAGTGATTAACAAATAGACTACTCAGAGTTGTTATATTTGATTGCAATGCTTACTTTAACATATCGTCGTTTGAGAGAGATAAGTTTGACCAAAAGGGTTAAAAAGTATGTCTTTGTTGGCTATGATAATGGTGTGAAAGGGTACAGGTTATATAGCTGGGTTACACGGAAAATTATCCTTAGTGATGACATTAAATTTGACGAAGGGTCTTTGTTCCATAAGGATGAGCACAAGGTTGCTGAAAAGTTGGTTGTGGACATTCAAATAGACAGAGATGAGACATAGGCTGATACTGAGATGCAGATAGAAGTACACAAGCAGGTGGAGTAGTCACCTATGAAAAGGAATCTGCTAAGAGATTATAGGCTATCAGCAAGATACAGTGATATTCACATTTACCATCATTACAGATAAGGGAGATCCGTCTACTTTTCAGGAGGCTCATGACGATGTAGATGCCGAAAAGTGAAAAACGACGATGCATAACTAGATGGACTCTTTGTACAAGAATGAGATGTGAGAGTAGTTGGTAGAGCTTTCCATCGGCCGTAAAGAGATCGGGCGCAAGTAGATCTTTAAGAAGAAACATAATAGGTACAAAGAAAGGTTAGTGGCAAAGAGATAAATGGTTAGAGAGAACGTGTTAACTTCACTGAAATATTCGCTTCTGTAGTGAAACAAGTATTTATCAGATTCGTATTGGTGCTAGTTGCCCAATACAATCTTGAGCTGAAACAGATGGATGTAAAGATTGATTTTCTGTATGGGGAATTGTAAGAGCGAATTTATATGAAACAACTAGAGGGTTTTGAAATATGGGAGACATGAAGTAAGGTTTGTAGGTTGAAGATGTCGTTGTATGGCTTGAAACAATCGCTTAGGCAATGGTACAAGAAATTTTATTCTTTCATGGTGAGTCAGAGGTTTACCAGGAGTGAGTACATTGTGTCAATTACAAGACACCGAGTGATGAGAATTTTATTATCTTAGTATTATATGTTGATGACATGCTTATCGCCAGTCATATCATGTATGATATTTGAAAAGGCCAAGCTAAAGTTCTAGAGGGGTGGTGAATAGGACTATGCCAAATTAAAAACTTAAATGCGGAATTTAAACAAACATAAATAAAGATTTCACTTAAACAATCTCACAATACATAAACAAATAGCAACCTCAAACGTACAAGTATTGGGAGGTTGATACAGATGTTGTTCTAAGGATAACCTTACACCAAAAACCAATGGTTTATGGTAGGACAACCTGATTCCTAGAAAGGTCTGTATATCAAAATCTCTAACTGATACAGAGAAATAAATAAATAAATAGCAAGGAAAATAAACTAAGCTATTACAACATTCCCATACTTGCATAAAAAGATTACAACATTCTTCCACAAATGCATAAACGAAAATTACAACATCCACACAATGTCATAATTAATCATCCACCATAAGACTAGAAATTATAGTGGTTCGCTTGTGTGTATACCAACTGTTTAGAAAAATAGCCACACAACTACTCCACTCCCAATATCCTCACACAGTGGATATCGGTGTTCACTATGAAATAGGTCTTTCAAGGTTTACCTAAAACCTTCACAATTGTGTCTTTCAAGTGGGCTTACACAATTCAAAAAATGCCACACTTTAAGTTTTTTGGATCACCTCAGACAAACCAAAAGAAAGAGATTTTTCTGACACAATCTCAAAGAAACCAAGAGATTTACAAAAGCTGTAAAATACTTATCTGGATATTCTCCTTTGATGCAACCCGGTAGAATCGATTCGGAGTAGAAGTTCAACGTTGATGTTCAATGTCCACACTCACTTATGAAAAAGTTCTAAGTTTTAAATGATTTTTAAATTAAATCACCTTGGGCTTGCTTGATTTGATTTTGATTCCGAGAAAGGGGAAAGCTAAAATCCCTTCTTCAAATAAGATTGGAATGTAGAATCTCAAAATCAAATACAAAAAAACTAATTAAAGAGAATATTAAATGAGCACTAAATAGCTTAAGAATATCACTAACTTGTCTCTCAGAGTGGTGTCTTGATTTTGCTTGAATTGAATGAAAAACTCTAAAAATCGTGCTCTATTTATAAGTGCAGAAACTGTTCACTCGACTGGCCCAAAAGACAGCTTGATTGGTCAAAGGATCAACAAACTTTTGAAAATTTGAGCGCAATAAGATAAAACCATTCCATGACTGGTCGAGTGGCATCCACAACCGGTCGAGTGGCCTTCACGACCGGTCGAACCCTGCACTCGACTGGTAGTGTGGGTCCTAATTTAGTTGCTGGAGACTTTGAGTCGAGGCTGCTCGACTAGTCGAGCACTATTCACTCGACTGGTCGAGCAGTCTCTAGGACTAATCGAAGATCCAACAAAAAAATTCTGAAAATAAGTAACAAATCTTGGACTTGTCGAAGAATTTCTTAGACTGGCCAGTACTAAGACTAGTCGAACATAGGCTAAGACTAGTCGAGAAATAGCCTATACACTTATAAAGTGACCCAATTAAAGTATGCAATCAATATGGCCTAACCTACGGTCAATCTAGGGTCATTCATACCTTATAAGCGATGTTTGAACATTGAAACATCTTTTGCTTCGGTTGATAGTTGATCTTGACATACAAGAAGCTTGACATCTTGAAGTATGTTAAAGCTTGAACTTGTAGCACTTTGAAGCTTGAATTTGAGACACTTTGAAGCTTGAACTTGAGATACTTAACTTGTATTTCATCTTGAGGTTTAAGTACCAAAGTAAAAAACTTTGTCTTGACATGGATGAAGCTTTGAAACCTTTAACTATTGAAAGATTGAATTAACACTTGGTGTTGAACTTGAACTTGAACTTGTATATCTCTTGATCTTGCATTTAACATTCTTGATGTCAAGACCTTTGTTCTTGTACATGAGATGCATGATCTTGAATATGTAGATGAGCTACACAAGACACAGATTTCAGGAGATTTTGGTACTATAAAATTTGACAATCATAGGAGCCAGAAAACATAGCACTTACAATATTGACATACTGAAGACTCAACTATCCGGGACATTCAAAATGAAAGATCTGAATGTTGCAAAGAGGGTTCTTGGCATTGACATACACATACAAGAAAATGAGCAGGCTATGGTTATCTTAGGTAGAATACCTTAAGAAGGTATTGGTGAAGTATGGGATGGACAAGCCAAAGCCAATTAGTGTTCCCCCCGTGGCTCATTTTAGGCTTTTTTCTGAGCAATGTCCTAAAACAAATAAAAAAAAGTAGGTTATGTCTTGTATGCCTTATTCGAGTGCAATTGACAACTTGATATATGATATGATTTGTACAATACCAGATATTTCATATGTGGTGGGTGTTGTTAGCAGATACATGACTAACCCCGACAAGCATCATGGGGAGATAGTGAAATAGTTACTTTAATATTTTCGAGGTGCGCAGGATTACGTCTCGACATTTAAAAAATTAGGGGAGAAGTTAATTAGTAGGCTATGTGGGTTCAGATTACGCGGGTAGCATGAACAGTAGAAAGTTGACTTCTGGTTACTCGTTTGTGCTAGTAGGTGAAGTGATCAGTTGAATGTTGAAGCTTCAGTATGTGGTGACTCTTTCCGCAACCGAAGCTGAGTAGATGGCGGTGACAAAAGCATTTAAGGAAGGTATTTGGTTGAAACAAATGATAAATCAGTTGGGGCTTCAGTATGAGGACATACTAGTCAATTGTGACAGCGAAAGTATGATCAATTTAGCTAAAAATTATGTTTATCACTTACGTAATAAACATATTAATGTGCGTGCGTCATCATTTTATTCGATATGTGCTTGAGGAATGGGGTGTGATTCTAGAGAAGATCCATACAAGCATGAATTCAATTGACATGCTTATGAAAGTAGTTCCCATAGAGAAGTTCAAGTTATGTGTAACTTCTCTGGGCTTGGCGAAACCGTTATGAGGACGAAGTGTGCACGAGAAATAACAATGAAGCTATATGATGGAAGGAAAATTAGACATGATGAATGCTAATGAGCTATGGACAATGAAGATTGAAGACATGGTGGAGGTTGTTGTTGATGTCTTAAATCTATCTATAACAGGATTTGTGGATGTCATCGACAGATCACTTGATCCCATCGAGCAGATGTTGATGCCATCGACAGATGCTCAATCCCATCGAGAAAATCCAGAAAAATTTTAGTTGATTGCTGGATAGTTTTGGATGTTGCTACTTGATGGCATCGATGAGTCATCGATAGGCCTTCGATGTCTATTCGATGCCATCGAAGGTACCATCGAGCGTGCACGCAGAGTTGCGTAAGTGCGGGATTTGTTTCCTATTCTGGTTATGATAGTATATATATCGAGTGTAATTAGGATTATGGAGTAATTAAGGTGTATTAGGGCTTTTTAAAATGTTCCTAAGGGTTCAAGGGCATAGATAGGGTTTGAAGGAGATTCAATGCTTGTTTGAATAGGTAAGATCACCTCTCTTGTAATTCTGCTTTCATAGTGTACTCGTTGCTTTGTGCCGTAATTTTTTCTGTAAGAATTTTTCCACATAAAAATTGGATTTTTCTTGTTTGGGTTTGTTTGTGCGATTGCGTATACTTTGCTTGATTTCTCTCTATGTGCTTCCGTGATTCCCAACATTTAGTTGTGTCTAGATGTCTCAAACGAGAAGGGTGGGCCTCTATTTAGGGCAAACATGCCATGTGGAGCAATATGAACAGATGGAGAACTCACATTAGGATTTTCTTTGATAGATGATAAAACATGAAATTTCACGACCTAGGGGGATGTGAAATGGCTTTTCTACCCATAGTGGCAGGATTAATGCCTAATTGTCAACTGACAGTGGGGTGTGCTAACAAGTTAACAGAAAAAAAAAAAAAGATTAAATGCCTAATTGCTGTTTTTTTTTTTTTAAATAAATAAATAAATTATGAAAGAACCTAAGATTTGTCCAAATTTACAAGGCTTTGAGCGGCAATGGCTGCCTGTTGATAATTTTTGCAATTTTGGTCCCAATGACTTTAGGAGTCCTATTCATTTCTGGGCTTGCTGACACACATCCGGTTAATGGCATCATTTCCACCTATGTACCTATTGCCTATTGCAATTCTGTGACGCGCTATTATCATCATGGATGCCATGAGGTGTCACTACTAGGATTTGCTCTCCAAGATTGCTTATGAAGCTTAACGGCCTACTGAGACGCCCACGACCTTGTTACAGATCGGGTTTTGGGTTGATTGGACTGATTTTCCAAGGAATTAGAAGCTCAAAAGTCATCTATTTGTGTTCAGGACGTGCACATTGCTGGAGTGGGATGTCTACAATCATAAAATAAAAATTTCTCAATTTTAGCTTCTCTTTAGCCTTGTTTAGGTGAAACTTAAAATTAGTTATCTTATTTTAGTTAATATTAATAATGTATAGGATATTTTAATAAAGGGCGAATAAGGTACAGTTGTAAACATCTCCTCTGGTTTCTATTATATAGGCCTCTCATTTGTTAAAGAGGCTTTATAGCAACGTGCACCAAATAACAAAAATACCCTTGTCTTACAAAATTTTTATCCAACGTATGGGCGCCACTATTATGTATAAATGATATCCAACCTATTTTGCAGGGTCCCTCCACTGTAAATTGGATACAAAAAAATAAAAAAAAAATAAAAAAATAAAAAATCAGGCAAATCTGGTCATCAGCTGATCTACCCTACTCAAACACACCTCCAAATTTAAGTGGAGGGCTACTTGATGGTTGGATCAGCTTAATTCTTTCCTATTTTCACTATGGAATAACTTTATTGAATGGGTTGGATGACATACACACATTGTGGTAAGTTCACACATGTACGGCTAAATCCCTTCGAGAGGGAACGATCAATATTTAATAAACCGCGTGAGAGAATTTGCAGGAAATGCATAGATAAGAATGGAAAATTATTTGTAATAATCCAACAGGAGGAGAGGTATTTATAATCGTTAAGAGACATTGTCCCTTTTAATCCTTAAGAAAATCTCTAATACATAATTACTGTTAACTAAAAGAATATATGAACTCTTAAGTATCAACCAAACAAGGCTTTATATTGTTATGCCGTACTTATGCCACAACAAAAGTTCATACCCATAAATGAAAAATTGCCATCCAGTCAACATATCAAAAAAATATTGGACGCTTTGTTGAATTCCATGTCTGATGTGGCCATCCATGCAATGGCCCACCTACTTCAAAATTGCTTGAGAATCGAAGGATGGTTATGACCATGCTAACCATGAAATTGCAATGAAAGGTTTGTGATGTGATTCTACTCAAAAGGGAATAACAAGGTTGACTAGGATCGCATTAAGCTTATGTGGCATTTGGGCTAAAGAAAAGAGCCATATATGTGCCCGGATAATGACAAATTAAAAAAAGAAGGCACTTTTGGAGCGACATGAGGCACAATATCTAGCTGTGATCTTAGTGAAAGGAACAGGATGTAGAAGGCATCAAAAAGGCTTTAACATTTGAGGTGGTGCATTTACTCAAAACTCTTTACCTTTGGATAATAAAAAATCAGAGTATATCCTAGCGTATTTTGTATTTGATCAGGAATCTAAAACTCATCACTGATGAGAGAGACTCGACTTACTTGGCAAGGCCGGCCGAGTTGGCTTGACAACTCGTTAACTCAACATGAGTCAAACTGAGTCACTTGGTTATCTCTAGAGTTGGGCATGGGATGACTTGACTCGGCAAACTTGAATTGTCCAATTCATTCAGACTCGACTTGATTTGAACCGAGTGGGTGAGTCGATCCGAATCGAGTAGATTTCGTCTAATCCAAACTCAAACCGAGTCAAGTTTGGGTCACTCAGTAACTCGACTCAACCCGAAATCTAACTCCGTATTGACTTGACTCGATCCAAAACCTAACTCGTACATGTGTGTGTGTGTGCGCGAGCGTGCGCGCAAAACCCCAGATTCGACGTTTCAGATCTACGATGCCGTGTAGCTAATGGAGAGGCTGCAGTTCTGGTAGCCACACCTAAGTTTTGAGCTGTGATTTCTGCGAGTGGATACCCACTGCACCTGACCTGAGTCGACCCAACTTGGTACTTGTGACCAGGTCGGACTCGGTTCAGATTAGTCTAGGCCAAACCCGGACTCGGATCAGGTCAGGCATGCTGGACTTGGAACCGAGTTGGGTCAAGTTCGGATCAGGTCTATTTCAAAACCAAATCGAGTCAGGTCAGCCCTAACTCGGTCTGACTCGACTCGATGCCCAGCTTAGTTATCTCATAAATAAGATATTGATAATTTGGTATAAATTCATCTATCATTGCAACCGAAACAATATCCTGTCATGTGGGACACACGTCATTAATAATCATAATCATTTATATCGGTTTATATGATCCATGCACTCATATGCCAAAGTGACACATACAAATGTAATTGAAGCCATCATCAAAAGGGCCCCATCGTATCCACTTGTCAGTTGAGCTACAATTTACGAAACAAATAGATGGAAAAAGGAAAACCAAAAACGAAAAACAAAAAGAAAATATTTCTAACATCGCGCAGAGCGGCTGCAAGACCTAACCTAATTTTGGTTCGGGTTTTCAAGGCCCTTGGGTTGGGTTCAGGTTCGTAGGTGCCAACCAGATTTGAATTAGGGTTAGGTTTGGATTGAATAACTTTGGGTCAGTATAGGTCGGTTTGGGAATAATACCATGTACTTGGGTAGGGTTGAGGTAGGTTTGGATTGGGCAACTTTCAGTATAGGTCAGGTTGGGAGTAATCGCATGTACTTGGGTAGGGTTGAGGTAGGTTTGGATCAGGTTGGGTCAGGTATGGAGGACTTCAGGTTGGGTTTGGGTTGGACACCTCGGGTTGGAATCTGGGTTGGGTTTTGCTTGTGGGTTGGGTCCTCTCAAAGTCGGGTTGGGCTCACGTTGACCCTCAACCCAACCCAGCTCGCCCACAAAATCATGGCTTGTTTAAGGGACTGACCCAAATTTCCCAGGGGTTTCTACACCATATTGACTCAACCCAATATTGAGTTATTGTTAAAATATATTTTCTAAAATGTAAATTTTTTTAATCATGTATTGGAAATCCAGAATTGATAGAGTCAAATGGTATAACAGGATTCATGCAGCTAACTCTAATTAATTGGGATAAGAATTAGGTGATGATGATAATAATGTATCAAAAATAACATTTTCTAAAATAAAATGATGAATATGTGTATTGCCAGATTGAGAAGAAGAGTGTTTGAACAATTACGAACTATTTGCTTACCAATTTTCTTATCTCTTAAACCTTCAATCTCTATTGTATTACTGTTGGATGACTGTGACTATCACGCTTGTGAAATGTCCTTTTAAACAAGAAGCAAAAGAACTCATAGAAGGATAAACCCTCCCCTTCACAGATCGTCTAATCTCAATCAATAGTTGACTGAATAGATGGCCGACCTTCAAGGTTCAAGGTCTCACTGCTCTCTTGATCCTGACATGTGGGGTTAAAGGCATTCAGTTCGAATCAAGCCACATCTCTGGCTTTGAAATGCCTAACACAAAACACGCACATATAACTGAATTTGAGTCAAACACCATTTCTACCATGCCTATGGGACCCATGTGTGTCTTATAATTCAACAATATAATAACATAAATAGAAGTTCTAACAGGCTTAGTAGAAATCTTGAGGACCCGAAAGAATCTCATGCTCAGGAAAACCTAGGGGTGTACATCGGGCCTAACCGAGTTGAACTGGGCTCAACCCGACCCAGCCCGGTCACCAGCCCAACCCAGCCCAAACCTGGCCCAGTCACCGGGCCAACATGTCCTCGGCCCGGTCAGCAATCAGGCGAGTTCGGGCTAGTTTCAAACCTTACAGCAAATTCATGGGTTGGGTGGCGTTCTCACTTCTTTGTCTCAAATGGTTAGGGTAAGGATTTATATATATATATATATATATATATATATATATATATATATATATATATATATATATGGAAAAGGTACAATACGCTCGAGCTGACGATAAGCTCTCGTGAGGTCGAGCTATGTGGGCCCCACTGTGATGTGTTTCGACCATCAACACCATGCATTTGATGGGTACCCTTTAAATTATGGGATATCCCAAAAATCAGCCGTAAACGGAACTCAGGTGGGCCATACCATCTAAAATTATGTGAAGACACCGTTAAAACATATAAAAGTACTTGGTGGGGCCCACATGAGTTTTACGTGCACCTGAAACTTGGTCTGAACCCTCATTCAAGTGGGGTGGATTTGCAAACTACATCTCGGTGGGCCCTCAAAAATGGTTATGAATGTTTTAATGGTGCATGGCCCCTCCTCTGTATGTGGTGTGGCTGACAAAAGTCACGGATTGACTTGATTTTTGAGACCTAGGCTCACGATGGAATGGTGCATCCGGCGATGGGGTAGATGTTTGAGGTCACGGTAGGGCCCACACACCTCATGGGGCGTTAAAATTAGCTCAAGCGCATTATACCTTTTCCCATGTATATGGCGTATATATAATATATGTATATATGTATACGCATTGTACCTTTTATATATATATATATATATATATATATATATATATATATATATATATATATATATGGCCGAGTCGGGCCAGGTCAAGTCAGGTTTCGGACCGAGTCGGGCTGAACTGGGACCTGTTCGAACTTAGCCCGAACTCAGTTTCGAGCTGAAGAAAATGGCCCATCCCGAACCAAACTCAGTTCTGGGTCGGGCCGAGTCGATCTTTTTCAGGCTGAGTCAAACGAATTAACCGGGATAGCCCGGTTCGTGTACAGCCCTAGGAAAACCTACCCCTGGAGGCTCAACCTCCAATACCCGTGCTTCCTAAGGATAGATCCATGTCAACTAACAATATATTGGAAAGTGTGATAGGAGCCTTATACAATGTACAAGCTAACTTGCAACAAATATCCGAGTAAGGAAAGATTTAGGCAGAGTAAGCATGGATGTATGTTGATAGCGATTTGGTTTTTGGTTAAGTGTAATTGCAGCCCTAAATGAGTAAAACCTACCTCCCCAATGCTGAGACCGGTTACTTTTTAAGCTCAATTGAGAAATTTGTAAAATAAATATCCACCATATGTGTGTGGCTTATCCGTGCTTCCTAAGGATAGATCCATGTCAACTAACTTAGAAATATATTTATATTTTTCACTTAATGTCCGTGTCACCCTATGAATGGGTTAAATGGTGAATAAACCTTATACTTTCAACGGTGGATAAATTAAGTCCATCGTATGTGGGCCAATTGAACATTAGATCTTCCTAACTTGCAACAAAATATCCAGAGTAAGGAAGATTTAGGCATTAGATTTAAGTCATGGATGTATGTTGAATGAAAGAATGTAATAGAATGACCTAGGCTGAAACCTTTAATAGACTAATGGAATTCTCATAGAAAGGTTACAAAAAACTGGCCACTCAACATATATGTTAATCCCCCGATCAATCTTAGATATAATAGACCAGTAAAATTTCAATTAAAGATTAGTCATTCCTATAACCCCAGTTCCTCCAATGGCTAATACTGCAACCCAAGAGCAACGAGCAAATACTCAACCATAATAGGTGGGCCGCGAAGACCTGATTAATCTTGTTTAGGAAGTAATTGGCCAACGCCATGGTTGATGGATTATCTAACCAACTTACAAAAAACCCTACTCTAATTGGATTGATTGACAATTTGAACAATTGAGAGGATACAAAACTCTTGAATTTACTCTTTTATCAGAAGAAAATGATCAATCAACCATCGAACATATTAGTCAGTTCACCGTACAATGTAGCAAATAGTAATGCAACCATCGAACATATTGATGGTTATGTCGGCTCCACACCATCAAACATATTATCGGATGTGGGACAAACATTTACAGTTAATAATAACTTGTATTTATATTTGAAATACTTCAACATATATCAAATGGGCCCGACACCTTTCTAGTATGCCCGTGAGCTTACAGCAGTACCAGTGCACTAGAGCTGGAGAGCACCTCTTATTAGAAATACTTCAAAATACATCACAGGCCCAACGCTGTCCTAGTAAGGGGTACGGGTGCACTGTGGTTCACCTCTTTTTTACCATGAACCTCAATTCCTCTTGCATCATAGTACCCATTATTTGTTCTATGGGTTGCCCAAAACGGTTATAACATATTCTAAAAATGGGACCTAACCCATGCTTTGCAATTCCTGTACTTCCAGGAGCCACTTTTTTCCAACTAAACCTAACTGTCCTTTCCAAACTCAAACACAGCTGTAGAAGGCGCTGATTTCCCTTATCCTCCCAAGTCAGAGCCCCTCAACCTTTATTTTTCCGTTCTTTTTTTTTTTTTTTTTTTTTTTTTCCCAGAATCCATTTCACAAGGTGAAATTTCCTCTTTCATTGTTCACCTCCCATGAAGTCCCTCTGAATCTTCTCAATTTTCTTCCCCATTGACATTGGAATCTTAAATAGGTATAGGAAATACACCGGCATATTGGCTTTGGTTCCTTCCATGAGTGTCATGTGTCTTCCAACTCTTCCACATGGTAGGTTTCTTTTCAAAATTTCTGACCATTGGATCCCATGGACCCCCAATGGAGGGGACAAGGTATGTAAATGGCAAAAGCTGAATTGGATCCCATGCACCGCTAGTGGAAGGGGGCAAGGTACGTAAATGGCAAAAGCTGAATCTTGCATCCAACACTTCCTACCAAACCGTCCAACTCCTCCAAGCTCAATAGT
This sequence comes from Magnolia changhungtana, assembly GCA_030180095.1. Classification (NCBI taxonomy): domain Eukaryota; kingdom Viridiplantae; phylum Streptophyta; class Magnoliopsida; order Magnoliales; family Magnoliaceae; genus Magnolia; species Magnolia changhungtana. The sequence continues at coordinate 2,855,170 of JASAUF010000573.1, forward strand.
CACCATTGCGCTTTTATGAACTTCTACTCTTATAAGCCTGAACCCCATCTCAGAACACCTGAGAAGACCTTTGAGATTAGCAACTTGGTCTGAGGCAGCTTCACACATTACAAACCTGCAACGTTTAGAAGTGCTAAATGCTCCTGGCTGGGCTCCCATCAGCTTTTGATGGACATTCCAATAGGCCCAAAGTGTCTTCTTCTAGCTTCCTGCAAGTGGTCTACCTAGTTCAGATGTGGTAGTCAACCATGCTTGATCCAGGCTGTTTCCAGACCCCTCTATCTCTCATCTTGCTTCTTATCATAGATGCATCAGCCCAATGTCCTGACTCTGAGTACATGTTAGACAGCAGTACATGGTATCCACAGTGAAATGGGTCCAATTCAAACACCTTCTCAGCTGCTACCAACCCTGCTCTGATGTCCCGTTGTACCCGACAAGCACCAAGCAGAGTGCCCCATGTGCATGTATGTGGCGCAACTGGCATTTTCTCAATGAACTCAAATGCCTCTTGGATGAGTCCATTGCGGCTGAGTAGATCCACCACACTGGAAAAATGCTCTATTCTTGGTGACATTGAATACTCTCTGGTCATGAGATCAAAATACTGACGACCCTTCTGTACATTCCCAGCATGGCTGCAACCTGATATAAGGACAAGAAAAGTAACAATATCAGGATCTAGTCCCAACTGCTGCATTGCCAAGAAAAGCTTTTCTGCTTCCTCTGCGTTTCCGTGCATTCCATACCCCCAAATCATGGAATTCCATGAAACTGTCGTTTTAACACCCATCCCCTCAAAGACCAGACGAGCCATCTTTATATCACCGCTTTTTGCATACATGTTTATCAGTGCAGTTCCGACAAAAACATCGGATTCATACCCAGTTTTACAAACGATGGAATGAATCCACATACCGCAGCTTAAGGATGCTAAATATGCACATGCAGGAAGGATAGAAAGTAGGGTGATTGAATCAGAAGCCACACTTTCAATCTTCATTCGGTGAAAAACTGCTATTGCCTTGTCTGGCAAGCCATGACGAGAATACTCAGAGATCATGGTGTTCCATGTAACTGTGCTGAGTTTATTAACTCCACCAAATACCAAACTTGCTCTATCAAAATTGCCAAACCCTGCATACATTGCTATCAGCGAATTCACAACAAACTCATCTTTATCTAAATTTATGTGCATTGCGTAGTCATGTATGTATTTTCCTTCACTCTCAAATCCTCTCTGAGAAATGGCTTCAATAACTCCCACCATGGTGGTTGCATCTGGTGCCATGTTGTCCTGTTGTAGCATGTGATGAAAGAGATTCAAAGAGGTCCCTGGAAATCCGTTTTGGCAACATCCAAATATCATCGTGTTCCATGAGACTATGTTCCTTCGATGCATCTTAGAGAACAATAAGCATGCCACATTTAGCAACTCGCATCGAAGATACAAGTCCAATAGTGCAGTCGTAACAACAACGTTTGGCTCAAACTGGTTTCTGATTATATAAGCATGAATTGCCTTCCCCTGTTTCAAATCTGATTGTTGGGTACAAACAAGCAGTGCATTGACAAGAGTGATGGCATCACATTCGCATGCCTCAAACTGCATTGTTCGGAAGAGTTCTATTGCTTCATTGCAGCATCTGTTATGGACATACACAGAAAGCATCGTATTCCAGCTTACCCTATTGGTACTATTTCTCCTGTAAGCAGAATAATTGAAGCAACTAAGAGCAGTCTCAACATTCCCACCTTCCCCGTACGAAGCAACAAGGGAACTAGTAACAAAGGCATTGGAATCAAGTCCTGTCACTATAACTAGACAATGGATACACATTATATGTTCTTCTGGATGTCCTCCCAACAGCTTAAGAGCTTGGAGAGCACTCACCAGCAAATCAGAGCTGACAGTCCTCTCAACCATGCGGGTGTACTTGAACAAGAGTAAAGCCTTTCGGGGCTGCCCATTCTGAACATACCCATCAATCAGAATGTTCCAAGAGACAAGATTTCTAACACGCATTCCATCAAACAAATAGCTTGCAGAATCTATGTCTCTGCATTTGCAGTACATAAGAAGAAGTGAATTCTCAACATAAATGTTCAGAGAGAATCCACACTCAACCATAAACTTGTGGATTGATCGACCATCCTCAATTGCATCTCCTGCCTGAGCACAAGCCTGAAGTGCCGTCTCCAGTGTGACAAGATCAGGACAGAATCCTTCCGCTTGCATACGATGAAATGTCCTCAACGCCTCATGAGCATACCCATTTCTGTTATACCCTGACATCATCGCATTCCAAGACACCACATCTCTCCTGGACATTCTCTCAAACAGACGCTCAGCGAATTCAATATTCCCGCTCTTGTTGTAGAAAACCAGAAGAGAATTATACAAGAACACGTCATTAACATCTCCAACTCCTCCATTTGCCTGCCGCTGAAAAACATAACCATGAACACACCTTCCAAGCCTCCTCCAATCTCCATTGTCGGAAAAAGAAGATGTTTGAAGCAAAATAGAGAGAGTCAATGAATTGGGCTCGACGCCACAGGATTGCATCCGAGCGAACACTAACAAAACTTCATCCACGTACACATTTCGACAGTAGCCAGACAACATCGCATTCCACGCAGCGACATCTTTCTCAGTCATTCCATCGAACACCTGGCGTGCGCTACCCACATCCGAGCATTTACATAAGGCATCGACAAGAGCGGTCGCGACAACGACATCTGCTCCGAAGCCGAATTTGAAGATTTGGGTGTGAAGGGCGGTTGACAGAGGGAGGGAAGAGTGAGAGATGGAAGCTTTGAGAAGTAAGGGGAAGGTGAGCCGGTTTGGTTTGATGCCTTGCCTTGACATTTGGAGATATAAGAAAAGGATGTGATGGAGAGATGCTGCTGCCCTGCAACAGGTCCTCATCTGGGAATTCCATTGGGACGTTTGAGAGGGTATTACGCATGTGATGGATCTTTTCAGGTTCTGGACTCCTAATCTGAAATGGCCCACCATGATGAGTGGCTGTATAATGGCCTCCCATCAGGAGAACACATTATCACCCCATATTGCCCCTCTCGCATCGGGTTGTTATAGGCCAATGCAGACATACCATTCAAAGTGGAATACAGATTCGTGTCAGAGAAGGATTGCTGTCAATGGACTAGGATTAGGGCTAGCTTCCGCCCAGATTTTGTACTATATGGACCGGGCCACACGGGCCGAGACCCTTGGACGGACTCAGTCCTTAGAGGGGCTGTGGTGGCCACTGTGATGTACGGGTTTTATTTAGGGGTGTACACGAAGCTGGAACCGTGCCAGCTCGGTCAACTCACTCGACTCGGCTCAGTTCGAAGCTGAGTTTGATTGAATCGAGCTGGTTTTAAGAGCTCAAAACTAAGTTCGAGCCGAGTTCGAGCTCGACTCGGATCAATATATGGCTCGAACTCGGGTCGACTCGGTTATATGGTATATTCAATTCTTTTAAAAAAAACCCTAAATTTACCCCCTTTCTCTTTAGTTTGAAAAAACACCCGCCCAGCACCCAACTCTCTACCTACCTCCCTGCTCCCTCTTTCCTTGCTCATCCTGGACTCCCACCTGACCACCCCTAGCTCTCAGCTCTCTAGTCTCTACCTCCCTCTCTCTGGTGTTTGCTTGTCCCGGACTCCCGCCTGAGTCCCAAGTCCCGACCCATTTTCCCTATCTGCCGGACTGCCTCCCTCTCTCTACTCGTCCTACCCGACAGCAGCGAGCCAACAACTATTTGAATCAGCTAGCTGGTGTCACTAGCCAAACCTTTTCCGTACGTAAGTGTTGAATTCCATATGAGAGAGAGCTGCAGTGAGGCAATCCCCGCAGTTGATGATCATCAGGTACGCTATGAACAGTTAAGTTAAGTTGTCTGAATCTTCCGCATGCACATGGCCCCTCCAATGATCATAGTGCTTCTTACGTCTTAAGCAGCCCGGTCTGATTTTCAGTATAGGATACATGCACAGGACCGACCAATGAACGTCCCAGATCCCGCACACATACCCACGTGAGCACATGCGGTGCGTTTAGGGCTTGTTTGGATGCCTGTAACTTTTCTAAAATGTAACAAAGTTATAGGTGACTTTGTTACAGTTGGTGTTTGGGGGTGGAAAGTCACAAGTAACTTTCTCTCAACCCGTGAATTTCTTACAGGAGAAAGAGGCGAAAATCTTACAGGCACTTGAGTCGTTTTTCAAGTTACCTGTATCAAAGATACAGGTAACGGTTGGAAATTTTGAAATGAAAATCGTTGGGAAGAATCGCACTTGCATTGAAGAAGCGTACCTACCTTCTCAGACGGAGTGAAGGCCTTCGTTTCCCTCTCTCGGTCTCATTCCCCCTCTCCCGTCTCCTTCTCCCTCTCGACCCAGCTTGTAGGGGTTAGAAAACTCCTTTCCCCCCTTTTTTTTTTTTTTTTTTTTTTTTTTTTGTTTTGTTTTTGTTTTTTTTTTTATTTTCCTTTTTTTTTTTTTTTTTTTTTTTTTCCATCAAGGTTGACGGAGGCAGTTTGGCTAGAGGCATGGGTAATGTCCGATGAGTCTATGGGGTCCACCATCCTATATTTTTTATCCATCATGTCCATTCATTATTTTAGATTGTTTTAGGGCTTTGATTCCAAAAATGAGGCATATCTAAATCTCGTGTGGACCACACCACACAAAATAGTAATGATTGAAAGTCCACCATTAAAAACTCCTTGGGCCACTGTAATGTTTGTTTCACATCCAACCTGTTGATTAGGTCAGAAAGACTTGGATGAAGGGAACAAAACAAATATCAGTTTGATCCAAAACATCAATGGCCTACCAAAAGTATTTAATGGTGGGCACTCAATCAACATTGTTTCTAGTGATTTGGTCCACCTGAGATTTTGATGTACCTTATTTTTGGGTTGATTTCTTAAAATGATCTAGAATAATGGATAGATGGTATGGATAAAACAAATACATCATAGTGAGGCCCACATTCGATTATTCATTTTGTATAAGTGGGGCTTGTTGGTAGTGTAACTTGTCCTGTGTAGGTCCCAAATCTGTTTTAATACGGTTTTTTTAAACACTCCCAATTTCTATTTGCATTGAGATTCTTGCACATCCTTAGGTGCTTTGAAACTGAGTGCCCATTGCATTGTTAACATATCCATTTTCAAACAGTCCCAAGTTCCATTTGCATCTGGATTCTTGCCTGTTGTCAAATGGTGAGAAATCGAGGGTATCAAATCAATGCAAGGCATTGTTAAGATATCAAGGATGGTTTTAAACCATCCCTTGATATTGGTCCATTTTAATAATGTCCCACTTTGAGATTTTAACTGCTAAAGCAAAATTTGGTGGAAGCAGCTTCCTATGCTTGTGATTTCTCTTTAACTGATCCTTGCCAACAAGAGTCACTCCTGTGGAAAATTTTTGCTTGGATATCTTACCTCAAGTTTTTTTTTTTTTTTTTTTTTTTTTAATCCTACGTTACAAGCATTTTGAAAACGTGAGGCCAGTTTTATGGCCCACATGTTGATTTGTTTAGCCTAAGAATCAACCAAACTATTCATTTACGTGGGCTTGATAAAATGGAATAATTTTATCCAATCTTTTTTACGTGTAAATCTGATTTTTCAATGATTCCCTATTTCAAGCTCTACTTAGCATGAATATGTAACTTATTACTTGTAATAAAGTTACAAGTTATCCAAACACAAAAAGTAAGTTACCTTAAAGTAAGTTACAACTTATATCCAAACAGGATTACCTGTAACTTACTTACACCTATAAGTAAGTTACATGTAACTTTCTTACAACTTAAAAAAGTTATAGGCATCCAAACAGGCCCTTATGTTTAGCGCTCGAAGATGCGATCACATTTTCCGTAAGAAAACAATTTCTTACCAAACGTCTGTTTTCTTTGCTCTTCTTTCACGAGGTTGTTCGTTCCCCATCATTTCAGGTGATTTCTTTTTTTCTTCTCTTATTATGATTTGTATTTAATTCATGGAATTTGATTGGAATTAGGATTTTTTATTTTTTTGCCAATACATTGATTTGTCTTTCTCAGTTGTAGATGGTCTTTTCTAGGCAGTATGATTTTCTTCTCGGAATTGATCAGTACATCCAACTTGGTTGATAGAAACACCCTTTTCTACTTAGTTTGAACTTGGCTTGAATCGGTCTGATTGCTGACCGAGCCGAGTCAAGTTGGAGATGCTGGCTCGGTCACTGAGCCGAGTCGAGTTCAAACTGAGTGTGCCTGGTGACCGAGCCATGCCGTGCTGAGGCTAGCTCAACTCGATGTACACCCCTAGTTTTATTATCCGGTTGTCCATCTATTTTTTCAGGTCATTTTAAGGTATGAGCTTAAAAACAAGGTAGATTCAAGACTTAAAGTCAACCACACAATGGAGATTGAACACCCGATTGAACACCCACCATTAAAAACTTAGGAGCCACATAAGTTTTGATGAAGCTGATGCTTAATACTTTTGGGATGTGAATTGGGTACTATATACCCTCCAAGACGTAGCTAGAAACGGTATTTGTGGACCCACCGTTATGTATGTGTTTTATCATGTCATAACATTTTTATGGTTCATTTTAAGTGATAAGCCCAAAAATGAGGCAGATTGAAGGCATAAGTGGACCACACCATACCAAACTGTGGGGATTGAACATTTATTAAAAACCCTCTTGGCGGCCAAAAAAGTTTTGGATCAAGCTGATATTTATGTTTTCCTTCCTCCCAACCTAAATGAACAGGTTGGATGGCAAATAAACATCCTATTGTGTGGTCTACTCAGGCCTTCGATCTGCTTCCATCAGTCTCATCTTCTAAAGTGTTATACCAAAATGGATGGATGGTGTGGATAAAAAAACATACATCAATGTGTACATGCGTCCTCATGGGGTGGCACCCAATCCTTGTATGTGTTTTCCCTTCATTTTAGTCTACGTGACGTTACGAACAAGTTGGATGGAAAATAAACATTACCATGACCTGGGAGGCTTAATGGTGGGTGTCATTATCATGGCAGCTTCCTATGGTGTGGTTGATTTGAGACTTTGAATCGGGCTCAATTTTCGGTTCATGACTTAAAATGTCTGAAAGTAAAAAAAGAAAAAAGAAAAAAAAAAGAAGATGAATAGAGTGGATAAATCCCATACATTATGGTGGGCTCCATGGAGCCCCTGCCTGGACTGATACAGATAGTCCAGGCTGGGGTAATATTGGTCCGCTCATATACATAGTTCACACTACGTAATCAATGGTCATGATCTCTGACTTGCACGCCATCCAATGGTCGAATGAGGCCCAACAATGTAGCGGTGATGCAGAACTCAGGGGCTATCTTAAAATTTCAATGGAGAAAGGTAGCTAGTGTGATTTGCTCTAGGAATGTTTGAAGCTGCAGTTCACGTAGCATTGCTAACATTGTAAACGAGTTCATGATCTGGATCATTCATCAGGTAAGCCTCACTGTCTGTGACCATGTCCAACTCCCCTCATCAGGTGGACGAGCATGATTTTGTGTTGAAGGAAAAATGGTCATTGGTCTGTGTTCAATGTTCACAGGTGGTCCAATGCATGAAACTTGTTGATTTTTGGACAAGGTCATCACAATGGGACCACGATGAATAAGAACACTACACCTAAATCCTTAAATTGGAACAGTTAGGATTTTGGTTCAGAAACGGCTCTAAGCCGTTTCTAATTTGAAACGGTACTCAAATTCCTTGCTGTTTTAACAGGTTATTTCCACTGTTTTGTTGGTGTGTCCCAATTGAGTGTTGGATCTTATTATTTATTTTGTATTTTATTGTTTATTTTGAAACAGATGGACGGAATGGATTCTATTAGAACCCTTTAAGTGAACCCAACATGGCTCAAGAGTCACATTACTGTAAATCTGCCACAGACTACCGGTTTGTTTTCGGTCTTTTCTTACGCCAAAAGCTCCCAAAACTCTATTTCGCATCTATTTCCGTCTCCCTCTCTCCATCTCCCTCTCCCTCTTCCTCTCAATCTCCTTTCGATCTCCCTCTGATCTCCTCCCTCTCGATCTCTCTCTACTCTCCCTCCCTCTCTCTCAATCTCCCTCCTCCCTCGATCTCCCTCTCTTTCGATCTCCCTCTCCTGATCTCAACCTTCTCTCTCGATCTCCCTCAACTGATCTCAACCCTCTCTCTTGATCTCCCTCTCACTCTCCCTCCATCTCTTGATTTCCCTCTCGTTCTGTGTAACAGGTGTGAAGCACATATTGTGCATCGTCAAGTACTGGAACACTCACAGATCTGCCTTGCAACTCTAGTACACCATTCCTACCTGAAGTACATGATTAGTTTAAATATTGTGTAACGTCTCAAAAAAAATCCGTACAAAGACCCGAGTACCACCTCAGGCAGAAATCACTAAGGACCAAATCCTTTAAAAATTAGACAAAATTAATTAAGTGCTAAACTGAATTAAACGCTAGATTAGCTTGAACAACTTTCTATACGATCTGTAAGACTCAAAACTAGCAGAATCGCTAACGTTACATTGCCTAAAAACCTAGGATCAATATCTAAACCCAGTTGCCCTCGAGAGCACATTGAAACTCTATATCGCACCTAGACCGCACGTCGAAAGTCCGATTAATGCGAAGCTATACGGTTATGACCGCATGACTGGGCTTAACAACTATCTTAGAAATCAAGTCTACATAGTATACTGAAAAGCACAACTTGAGCCCAGAGTGAAGCGTGTGAGAAACGTGAATACCTTTAGAAAATGAACTTAAATTTAAGTGATTTGGATCATTCACTTGCGGACTAAATTTAAGGATTCAGACCGTCAAATCCTGACCCAAATACACCCTTAGATCAAGAAAATTTTTCTACACAGGTCAGTATACTTGTGGCCCTGATCGAGTGACGATGACCGTTGAATTGAAACTGGTCCGCCACGGTCGATCCATAAATCCAATTAGACTGAAAATTTAACCTAACCTAGATCCAATGTTAAGGAACTTTTCCTGGTCTGTATACAGAAAGGGGCCTCCAGATGAGCTCCGTTGACATGAAACAACCAACTTTTGGCTATAACTAAAGTATACAATGGCCATGGGGCCATTAAGGTCAGTTCTGAGCCTATATAAAGACCTAAACCCACCCCTCTCTCATTCCATACGAATTTTAACCCTAGGAGAGAGAAGAGAGAAGAAAGAGAAGAGAAGGGAGAGGAGAGAGAGAGTGAGAGATTGTTGTAGGGATCATCCTGCCGCTCACGTGCCGAATCACCGCTTAAGGTGTCGCTATACGGCAATTCGATTCATTTTTAGGTAAAAAATCCTAACCCTAACCTATTTTAGGGATTCAAATAGAATAGATGGTGGAATAACTAACCTATTTCATGTTATAGGTTGTCGTTGTGCTGTAGACAAAGACATAGCATTAGAACTGAGTTCGTTACGTGTCTACCGGCGATAGGTGCGGGCAATAAACGTTTAGGTTATGGTTTTCAAGGTTTTCAATGTTAGCAATGATTTATGTCTGACTTGATTGCTATCACATATGCTTAGAGACGATGTTTTCCGCATATTACACATATATATGAACTATGTTGAAATAGATGCATTCCATGTGTTTGTTGAAATGTTTGTATGGGTATGGAATTATGACTTATGCTTGCCATGATTTATGTTTGAGGATACATGATTGTTGTACATGTGGCAACATCCTTGTGAAAGGATTTGCTATAATACCTGTTATAATTTGTATATTACATGGATGTTGATATGTGTAGTCTAAGTGTTTGATAAAATGTCTGGATGAGAAAATGCTTGTTGAAATGTGTTTAATGAGGGTGTTGAGAGGTGACTCCCAATTCTCTTACCTATAGTTACAATTTTCTTCATGTAACCTAACTTACTACTATGTGCTTTACGTATGAAATACCTATGCATGACAACATGTGTACTATGTGTTTGTTGGAATGCTCAAATGAGATTTGTATTTAGATTGGTTGTCACATGTTGTCTTTGGCTATAACATGTGAATGCTATCGTTTGGAGTGTGATTGGGGCTACTATGTAGTCCAGACAATCGGTAATGATTTTCGCGTTAGTGGCTGAGGTCGTTTCGCCACATAAGACATGTTTGAGGAATCAAGAATCATACACTAATTGTCGACAGTTGTTAGGCCACGCGAAGTGCTTACGCGCTTCATGTCGATCAACTCAACGTACGGTCGTACCAGTCAAGCTTGTCAAGTAATCCGATTGGACCAATATATGTTCACCATGTATAGACGCTATTGCTTGAATCTAAGGTACCAACTTATCAGAGAAAAACCCGTTTAACCTTGGTACCACGATTCGCTAAGACTTATGAGCCGGGCATGGTGGTATGGGACACCGTAGTCGAGCTATCGGCCTACGCTCATGACGAGCCTCCCCATAGTGTCCAGTGAGCAAACCAAACTCGTGAGCCGAATATGGTTGGTATGAGACACTGTATTCGAGCTGTCGGCCTACGCTAAGGTGACGAGCCTTTCCCGTAGTTACCTCGAGTATAAACTAAGACTAATGAGGATGGTGACGAGCCCCTCCGTAGTGACTCGAACTTGCCTGTCCACTGCTTTATATTCAGGGGTGACGTTGCCCTATAACTTGCCTATCGTATGTGATTAACTAGGATTGACGACCCTTGATGGATTATCGTTGGGGTAAATGATATAAAGAAGGTACCTTAGCTTCCCGAACATGCTGTTTGAATAAATCTAACCAAGAATTTGGCTAACACGATCATGCATCGTAATGCATGTGCTTTGGCGAGGAATCACACGTTTAGGGAGGTTGCCTGTTAAGGGTCAAATATTGCATATCGGACCCTAGTTATTTCCTAGATTTATGAACATGGTATCGTTTAATAGCCCAATTTAATCGTGTTTGCGTTGCAAGGTGTAATTACGAGCTTGGACTGGATCAAGATGTTAAAAGCATAGATTTAGCATTTATAATGCACCAAAGCAAGGGACGGACCCCACGGGACCAATATCAATGGATTTACACGTCATAGATCCGAAAAAATTGAGAAACTGAAGCTCAAGTGACCCAAAAATCAGCCGGAAGGCGAGATCACAGGATTTCTACCATCCGTTCATCTTGAAACTGCATACATAGCCTGAAGACCATAAATTAACCGTACACGTCGATTTTCATCCATTGGATCCCTTTGGAAGTGCCCAACGGATATATCAGCCCATAAATCAGCAATTTAGGGCCCACCTGCTATCTGGATACGCTTCAACTTCGGTTCCCATGGTTGAAAAGAGATGGGGAACAAGATGGACAACACAAATTTCTCACAAGCACCACAGTGGACCTTGAATGAACAGTGCATGTACATGGTGTACACGCACCGGCTATGCACCAGATGGTCAGTCTGCTTAAAGACGGGCTGACCCCCCTCTCCTGTATAAAACGTCCAGCGGACAGATTGATGTCCGCCGGTTTTGAGTTGTGTGGCCCACCCATCATTCAATTGAAAGATCAGATCCATCCATTCGATCTGTAGGACAACCAAAACCCACGCCTAGGTGTCCCTTCCCCACCATGCAAGCAAATGTGTGGAGTGCTCATCCAAAAAGCAGGATGAACCGTGTAACGCGAAGTTTTGTGGGTCACACCGAAATCAAACTGGAATTGGCCTTCCCGAACGGTTTTCCGTGGGGAACTTATTAGATGGAATGGATTTCTTTGTAACCATCAAGGTAGGGCCCACTGACCATCAGAGAGCAAATTCGCAGGCTTTGTTTCGCAAAAAGAGCCTGCGGACGGAATTTATGGGCCACCATCAAAGCCTCACGTGGTCGATCCGGACCGTCCATACTGTTCAGAGCCTCTTTCAATCCAAAACCACAAATTCTGGAGGATTCATGCAAGATGTAGTATGCACAGGCACAGTTGCAAGGGAAACCACTTCTTTTTTAAACTGAAAGATCTTGGGTGTTCCATGATCAACAGGCCATTTGCTGGTAAGATCGGGACTGTAAAAACTTCTCCTAAGGGACAATTGACCATGGCCAAGAAGCCTGACCGGTCAGATCTTGCATCGGGCTCTTGGTTTTGCCAAGACAAATTCTTGCAATGTAAAGTCGGTTGCGGTTCCTTTTCCGCTGTGTAAGCTGTTGCACGAGACTGACAACTCACCGACTTTCTTCACCGCCTCCACGCTTCTATAAAAGAGAGAGAATGTGAGACCAAAGTGGCACGGACGTGAAGCATCACAAGGAAGAGAGAGAGTAGAGTAGTTAGAATTTGTTTCTTATTTTCTTGTTTTGTTTTTTTTTTTTTTTTTTTTTTTTTTTTGTTCAAGTTCTGGCCCATTCATGGTGGGCTAAACCTCTTAGCTAGGGCTAAAAGGTGAATCTTGTAGCGTGATGGAACTTCCTATTGTTTTGATTCATGTTGATGAACCTTCTTTGATTATAGTTTGATATATGGAATGCCTTTAGTTTTTAATGATTTGTTGTGACTGAAATTACAATAGATCTGCGATATCTTCTGGTATTTTCATGCATGTATGGAGGTTATGATCGTAGGGACCTTGTTGTTCACCATCATCTCATGGGCATGGATGGATGATGAAATCCTTCCCTACGTTCATAACTCTCGTTGATTGGTTGTGGATTGGCTAAATTCTGTTGTTTGCTTTGTCTCTTAGGCATGGTTTTGTAATGGAATTCATTCTAATTTACAACTGTCTTATCTTTTGAAAACTATATCAAAGGAAGTTCAGATGGTGCTCTAGTGATATATCTTCCAACTGGATGAAGATGGGACTTGAAGTCTAGTTGAGTTCGTGAATCAAGCGTAGATCTCCCTGATCTCTACAAGTGGATCCTTGGCACCCTAGTTCCCTACCTTTGAATTCTAAATTTTTAGTTTACTATTTCATCATTATTCTCTCATATTCACTCGATTTAAGTTTCATCTTATTTTAGTTCTAGTTCTGGTTATTTTCATATTACGTACAGGTTTCAGTCTCTATGGATTCGACCTCGGTCTCACCGAGTTTATTACTATATCACAACCCTATACTTGGGGAGTGAACATTGTCATGCGCGATCGTGAGATGATGTCGCTGAGGGAGTGTAGGTGAGGGCATGCATCATTATTGTATATCATCCTTGTATTAACAAGAGTACTTGGGATATGCTTATTGTACTGCTTTATTATTACTGCTTGATTGAATTGATAACTTGTTAACCTTTGCCTTATAGCTCCACTGAGTTGATCACTCACTCCCACTCTGGGACGGTGTTTTAAAACACCAACCAGACTTTGTTGTAGTTGCAGGTGGCGTCGAGGCTTACGAGATAGAGCCTGACTTTAATGATGACAAGGAGTTCTCTTACATGTAACTCTCTGGCGGGTCTATGTAGACCTGGAGTTGCGCATCGGGACTATAGGGATATGGATAGATGACATTACACTTACTCATTTTGTATATTTTGGAACCAAACATGTAATTATTTAACCTGGTAACCTGTTCATACTCTGGGGACTTATAACCATTTATGTGCTTTATATATGTATCACAGTCTTCCGCTTGCGTAATTTAACTGTCTCTGGAGTATGATATGTTGTTTTGGTATAATCCCATTTATATTTAATGCACTAATAAGGATAATATTTAATCATCATTATCTATGTTGCATAAGTGATGCGTTGGAACTCGGGAGTTGGGCTCCTACTCAACCCCCGATTTTCAGGGCGTTACACATTGTTATAGAGGAAATGTTCATCCTCTACTTTCTCTAATGTCGGATGGCAACTAACCATCATGGTGGGCTAAATTGAGTGAGCAATGAGCATATCATGTGTTTGATGAAATTCCTGAAATAAACTTTTGAAATTTCAGACTCAGTAGATGTCACACAGACACCACGGTGGGCGTGATATGCTCATTGCTCATTGGAACGTTTCAACGGTGTTATCATCGTTGCTTCATATGGAGTTGTCTACTTGATTATTGGATTTACCTCATTTTATGGTGCAATCCCAAAAATGAGGCAGATACAATGATCAAGTGGACCATTTTTTTGGGATTGCATCCTAAAATGATATGGAAAAATAGATGGACGGTGTGGATAGTACATAGACATCATGATGGCCCCTCAGAGCCCGTTTCCTTTTATAGTACCCATTTCCTATCAGTTTCATGGACGCAAACTACTAGTCAGTCGATGTGGGACCCACTATGATGTATGTGTTTGATTCCACATTGTCCATCAATTTTGCCAGCTCATTTTAGGCCATAGGCCCAATGTTAAACAGAAAACATCCATAACTTTGACTGAGATCACTAATAAAGACAGTCAAATCCCTTGATATTCTCCAACAACCTTAACAAACCTGATAAACAGTCTCTCTTTTGTATTTTAAATTTCAAATCAAATGTTTGTTAGGGTTTGTATTTTAAATTTCAAATTAAATGTTTGTTAGGGTTGTTATTTCTCTCTTTATTTGTAAATTCAAATTTCTTGTAACCTATAATATCCTAAGTGTATATATATACAATATACCTCTCGGATCTGGTCATTAAGCTAGAATTCTAAATAGTTCAATCTCTATCATGATATCAGAGCTCTTGACTCACGTTTGATTCACATATTTTCTCCTATCCTATCCTCATGGCTTCCTCTTCTTCAAACTCTTATGTTGTTGCTTTTGTTGCTCCTAACCTTAGTCAACTTGTTTTGGTTAAGCTTGATGGGGAAAATTATCTCATGTGGTTATCACAAATTGTTCCTGTACTCAAAAGTAATGATTTGATGGGCATTGTGGATGGTTCAGAACCGTGCCCAGATAAGTTCCTCTCAGATGATCAGGGAAGACAAACCTCTAATCTCAATCCAGCTTTTCTTTTATGGCACAAAAAGGATCAATTTGTTCATGGTTGGATTAATGCCACTCTTTCTCATAAGGTGACACCCTCGGTTTATGACATCACTTCTGCAGAGGCTACTTGGACTACTCTATCCAACAAGTTTGCCTCTCAGTCTAAATCTCGAATTAGCCATTTGAAGAAAAGACTTCAGTCTTATCTCAAGGCTCTAGAAACTGCTCCACCTATCTAGATAATATGAAGGAGATTGTGGTAAAACTTGGTGCAGCCAGGAAACACATTGATGATGATGATCTGATTAATTATATTGTCTCTGGTTTGAATCCTTCTTTCCTTCCTTTTATCACATCTCTTTCTATTGCTTCCCAAGATAGAACTATCTCTTTTGAAGATTTTCAAGTTGAACTACTATCCAATGAACTCTTACTTGAGCACCAACTCAAAACCATTTCACCTGACACCAATAACTTTGCCTTCTTTGCCCGAAAACCTCAGCATCAAAATTCCCAGCAGAATAACTTTCCTCCACGCTCCAACCAAAATTCCCAGCACCAAAACTTTACTTAAACATTTAACTGCAAGCTCAAATATCCTGGAAAATCAAACCAGTCCTCATTGCAAGCACCTTACTACTCTCCAGCTCCTCCTATATAGTCCAACCAGCAGCCTTATCAATTTTTAAAACCCAATCAGCAACAGCAGTAGCCATTCAACACCCCAGATCACCCTGTCAGATCAGTGGCAAGTCTAATCATAGAGCTCTTGACTGCTTCCATTGCATGGACTATGCTTACCAAGGCTGACATCCTCCAGCTCAACTGGCTGTAATGGTTGGACACTCTAATGCCACACAAGAAGGTGAAGAGACCTAGTTTGCTGACAGTGGAGCTAATCAGCACATCATGGCCAATCTTGAGCAGATGACACTCCATCAACCTTACATTGGTCAAGAGAATGTTGCTGTTGGTAATGGACAAGGTTTGAGTATCCATAACACTGGTTCTACCATTTTTCACACTCTTACTTCCAAACTTAAACTAGATCGTGTTCTTCATTGTCCCCAAGCTTATGCAAATTTACTTTCCATCAATCAATTCTATCTAGATAACCATTGCTTCTTTATACTCACTAGAACTCACTATTTTGTTAAGGACAATCACACAAGGCAGACATTGCTGGAAGACAGGAGTAGTGGTGGACTCTATCCTCTCAAGTTGCAAAATTTAGATCTCAATAAGCCGCTTACTATGGCAGCCGTTGTAGGAGTTAAAGCACATGTTTCAGTTTGACATTCTAGATTAGGGCATGCTTCCAATTTAGTTGTATCGGTTTTGTTGAACAAACACTCTCTTCTTTTTGTTGGTTCTTTAAATAATTCTGTTGTTTATGAACCTTGCTAATTTGGCAAAAGTAAACAACATCCTTTCTCTAATTCTATGCGAACTTCTAGCTCTCCTCTTGAGCTTATACATTCTGATGTGTGGTCTTGTTCCACCAAATCTCTTAGTGATTGTTGTTATTATGTTATATTTATTGATGATTTTTCTCGTTATTCTTGGCTTTATCCTATTCATAACAAATCAGATGTGTATGTTTGCTTTGGTAAATTTAAACTCCTAATTGAGAATCAATTGTTCTGCAAAATTAAGTAACTTCAAACTGATGGAGGTGGGGAATACATGTCCAAATACTTTCAATTGTTCCTTCAAAACAATGGGATCCATCATAGAGTTATCTGTCCACACACACCTCAATAGAATGGAGTGGCTGAGAGAAAACATAGATACATCACAGAAATGGGGTTATCTTTGTTGGCTCAATCTCACTTATCTGCTACTTATTGGGTTGATGCTTTTCTTACATCTATTTTTCTCATTAATTGGCTACCTACAGCTATCCTTGATAATCAAACTCCTTATTCTAAGCTGTTTGGTATAGATCTTGATTATTCAGCCTTGCGATCTTTTGGTTATGCATGTTATCCTCTCCTACGGCCTTACTCCTCTAACAAACTGATGTTTAGAACTAAGAGGTGTATTTTTCTAGGTTACAGCTCCAATAAAAAAGAGTACAGGTGTCTTGATCCTTCTTCTCACATGATATATGTGTCTTAGCATGTTGTGTTTAATGAATCTAAGTTTCCTGTAGTTGAAGAAGTGCAGTCCATCTATACCTCTAACAGCATGTCTTCCTTGATAGGTACATCTCCTCCCATTCCTTTTATTTCAAAATTTGATTTATCTCATTCTCCTCCTATTTTTTTCTCATCCTGATCCTTCTTATACAGTCACTGAAACACCTTCCTCTACTGAATCAGATTCTCCTCCTACCAATATATCCACTTCTGACCCTTCATCTCAATCTATTCCTTTGTCTATTTCAGCTACCCCTGCACCTAGCATACCTTCCTTGCCTCCTATAAACACACAACCTCCAAAATTGCATCCTATGACCACTAGATCCCAAACAGGCACCCTCAGAACCCATAAGTTCCTTAATTTCACCCCCTTCCACTCCACTAAACACCCACCTATTGCTCTAACCAGTACTATGGTACCTCTTGAACCTAGTTCTTACAAACAAGCATCTCTTGATCCGGCTTGGTGTCATGCCATGCAAGAGGAGTATGATGCTTTGATGGTCAATAAAACTTGGGTTCTCTGTCTTAGACTTGTTGACCATACTGTTATTGATAACAAGTGGGCTTACAAGGTGAAACAAACCTCAACGGGCGAGGTTGATCGATTTAAGGCAAGGCTGGTAGCTATTGGCTATCAACAAGAAAGTGACATAGGCTATACTGAGACTTTTAGTCTAGTCATCAAGCCTGCAACTATTCGGATTGTTCTTACTCTTGTCATTCAATTTGATTGGACTACCACTCAGCTAGATGTTTCTAATGCTTTCTTACATGGAGTGTTACAGGAGGAAGTATATATGGAGCAACCTAGAGGTTTTGTTAACTTGGAATTTCCTGATTATGTCTGCAAACTTAAGAAATCGCTTTATGGCCTGAAACAGGTTCCTCGGGGGCTTGGTTTATGAAGCTGTCTCAGTCACTCTTGGAGTTTAGTTTTACCTCATCCACTGTGGATTCCTCTTTGTTTGTTTATCACAATGATGATATTCATTTGTTCCTTCTCATTTATGTTGATGATATCTTAGTGACCGGGATTCATCAGGCCATGATTTCTTCCCTCATCGGTCAGCTCCAGCTTCAGTTTAAGATGAAAAACCTTGGTGACTTGCATTTCTTTCTTGGCATTCAAGCTCACAGGGACTCTTCTGGTTTACACTTGAGGTAGACTAAATATATTAATGATCTTCTCCATCGCACTAAAATGGCAAGAGCTAAACCTTTTCCCTCACCATGTTTATCAGGACTTTAACTGCCCCTTACTAGTGGTGAGCCACTTACTACTAATCAAGTGACAGAATATAGGCAAACGGTTGGGGCCTTGCAATACTGCACCCTCACCCGTCCTGACATCTCATTCTCTATCAAGCAACTCAGCCAATTTATGTACTGTCCCACTTCCTCTCATTGGTCTACAGCCAAAAGAGTACTAAGATATCTTAAGGGGACCATTTATCATGGCTTATGGTATACAAAAGGTCCTCTGTCTCTTCAGGCCTTTTGTGATTCTGACTGGGCAGGGAATCTTGATGATTGTCGATCGACTACAGGCTATGATATTTTCCTTGGCTCATGCTTGGTGTCTTGGTCAACTAAGAAACAACTTGTGGTGGCTCGATCCAGTACTGAAGCTGAGTATCGAGCTCTTGCCTTTGCCACTGCTAAGTTGTATTGGATACGGATGCTCCTGCAGGCTCTTAATTTGCATTCCACTTGCTGCTCCTCCTATTCTCTGGTGTGATAACATTGGTACTTTAGCCTTGGCTTCCAATCCTATTTTTCATGCCAGAACTAAGCACATTGAGGTGGATTTTCATTTCATTCGGGAGAAGGTTGCTAACAAGGACATTTCCCTTTAGTTCCTTTCCACACAAGACCAGCTTGCTGATGTGTTCACTAAAGGGTTAAGTTCAGCTCGGTTTTGTCTTCTTAGAGACAAGCTGCAGGTGTGTCTCCCCCCTCCAGCTTGCGGGGGGATGTTAAGCAGAAAACATCCGTAACTTTGACTGAGATCACTGATAAAGACAGTCAAATCCCTTGATCTTCTCCAATAACCTTAACAAACCTGATAAACAGTCTCTCTTTTATATTTTAAATTTCAAATCAAATGTTCATTAGGGTTTGTATTTTAAATTTCAAATCAAATGTTTGTTAGAGTTGTTATTATGTTGTTATTTCCCTCTTTGTTTGTAAATTCAAATCTCTTGTAACGTATAATATCCTAAGTGTGTATATATGCAATATACCTCTCGGATCTGGTCATCAAGCCAGAATTCCAAACAGTTCAATCTCTGTCACCCAAAACTGAGGCAGATCCAAATCTCTTAGGTGGACCACACCACAATAAATAGTGATGATTGAACGCCCACAATTAAAAAACTTCTTGGGAGCCTAAGAAAGATCTAAATCTCAAGTGGACCTTACCATAATATGATGAAACTCCTATCAACTGTCCAGAAGAGAGAGTAACAGTCTATCAGGATCAGGGCCCTGAAACTAGTGGACCCCACCAGAGATGGACTGTGGTTAAAATTTATTGAAAAAAAAAAAAAACATGATCCAAACAACCGAACTGGTGGACCTTCAAACTGGAAGGTGCAATGCAAAAATAGTTAAGACTTGGCATTCAAGAGGGAATGCGTGAGCCAGGGATGACAAGGATTGCTCTATTTTAGTGTTTTTATTTTTATTTTTATTTTTATTTTATAAAACACCATTGGCCATCCTATAAAGACCCACTAGTCGTAGGGTCTTGATCCAGTGTCTTAGCTTCTTTGGTAGCTTTGGCTGTTGTCCTGTTTGTTTGTTTGTTTGTTTTTTTTTTTTTTTTTTTTTTATTTGGATTTTATCTCTATATATGTTCGTGTGTCTGTTGAATAAGTTGTTTTATGCTCCAGTTCGACGAGTTTTTTTTTTTTTTTTTATTTTTTTTTTTTTTTTTTTTTTGTCCTTCCTGGTTTTGCATTAAGGGAGGATATGATTTTCTTTTTTCTAGTTGTATGTGTTGTTGGGTTTAATCACTGGTTTCATATATCAGAATGTGATTTGAGTTTTGCTTGTTGTATATGCTGCAATACCAAGATTTTCAAGATTTCTTCTGTAACTTTTCTTTTATTAGATTTTTCTTGGGGATGGTATACATGAGTTTTCATTGTTTGTTAAGTGGGTTTTCTTCCTATTTGTCTACAAGTGCTTGACTGAGCTTCTTCTTCTTCAACATCTAAATTTGGTTCTTTGTGTGAAAACTTGTTCATAGAAAAATGATTGTTGATTGTAATTTGAATCTGTTTGCTTGAGTTTTATGTAGCAAAAAGTTGTGTTTGGATGAACAGTCGAATCGAATTTCCTTTGTAAGTCTAATGAAGCGAATGGTGATGTCACTCAATTAGTTAACTATGCTCCCATTGAAAATGAAGTTCGACTATTCTCCACACTGGCTACTACCATGGCCATTAAGTTGAAATTACAACTTCTATGTGCTATTTAGATATCTTGTTTGCTGATCTTTCTTGCAATGATCCCATTTTTTATGCATGTGTTCCTTTAGCTTTTGCTTGTTTCATGATTCTGTAGCTTCTAATGTGATCAGTTTATGCCTTTCTATTCCTATATTAGTCTTGAAGTGTTGCTTGTTCCTGTTCCCAGCCGACACACCCTGCCAATACTGTTATTCAAAACCTTGCTTGAGATTCACACTGTTATCCTGAAACTTACATTCTTTTATTTTTCCTCCTTAAAAGCTTCAAGTTTACAATATCATTCTAGTTTAAATAATATAATCCATGACATAGGATTCCCTATTAAATCACCACCATCATCTCAATTTGATCGGTGTCATTTTAGACATATGCTCCATATAAAATGAGAACCACAATCCCGATGGTTCAAATAACTGTACGTGACTGGGGAGGGTTGAAAATGTCTAATCTAAGAGATTTTCTTTCTTATATATATATATATATATATATATATATATATATATATATATATATATATATATATATATATACCAGTTGTGTGTGTGTGTGTGTGGAGGAACAGGGGTGTTAGTGGGCAAGGTTATGCTGGGCTGACTCTGTCCAAACATAACCTCAGCCCTGCCCAAGCCTGTGATGAGCCAAAACAGTTTTAAGCCGAGCCCGGCGGAGATGTTTATGCTGGCCCTGAGTCCCAAGTGTTTCTTAGATGGATTAAGGCCTACAAAATACAATATAAGAATTTTTACATATGGTATATATTATAAAATTGCCCTTGCAAATTTTGATGAGCTTGTCTGGTATATATTATAAAATTGGCCTTGCCAATTCATCAGGACCTTATAATTCCTCGTGAATTAATCTAATTCCTAGACACATCGACTTGTCACTATAGAAAAATTGAATGATAAGGACATAAGTTCCATGATGGTTTCCATGAGAATTATTGAAACATGGAATCCAACACAGTGAAATTGAATCTGCAACAGAGTTGTTATATGGTCTTATACATGCCCGTTTTATCAATGGTTTTCCTGATCGTTGGTACAGATGATGGGTGGGTCATGCCCCAAACTCAAAATCTAATTTTAAATTTACCTTCCACATAATCTGTTTTGGCTCTACTAATTGCAAAACTTATAAATTTGCTAGTTCTTTAATAGTGCTTGTCTGGTATTCTCAGGACTTGGATATTGCAATTGTCAAGGTCACTAACCATGTTGAACATATGGCAAAAGAAAAACATATGCAGTGAGTCCAAGCTTCCTTCAACCATTACAGTGAGGACTTGCACAGAAGGTGAAAAACTTGTTTCTTTTTTTCTTTTCTTTTGAACTTCTTGCCAGGTCTTATCTAATCTAGTGAAAAACTTGTTTAAGAACTCCCCTCACAATGAGGTATTATTGTTGGCTGGTGCATTAGGACCTACATATTGGGTTGATGCATTGACATTGTACAAGTGGGCCCATAGTTCTGTGACTCAAGACTGCTGATCTGATGGGTTGCACTGTCGATAGAAGCTGCCGAGGGAGAGCATGGAATCCCTATAGTTCCTTATTTATTTATTTATTTATTTTTTTTATTTTTAAATTTTTATTTTTATTTTTTTTAAAAAAAAAAATCTAATTTTGATGCCGGGTCAACCAAGGAGGCACCTTCTTCAAAGAGGTTGGAGTGTCTTTGTCGGCTCAAATCCCCAATAGATAGACAGGCCTATGAATGCAATTGGGCTTAGCAAAACGACAATAGAATGTGTGGGAATCTAAGCTATTCTCATTTTGGTTCAGTTTACTTATCATAGTGGACTCGTACAATACAGAAGTGTGTAGCAAATGTTTCGTTTTTGGTTGTAGGATTGATTAAGAAAACAGAACAAGACTGTTCTACCGGATCTGAAACATGCTTTTAGGCAGCATAAGCCTGTCATGATTCTTGCCTATGCTTGTTGCAAAATTGCAATTAAGCCGAACATGTGCCTTTTCTTCTTTGATTAACTAGTGGCTCTGATTGGAAAAATATTTTATTATGACTAACACATTGTTCTTCGTATTTTAGTTCACGCCTTGACAGAGACAATGATTAAGGAATGAGTTGTCAACATTGCGTCCAATTTTGTTCATCTTGCTTGATGGATACATTACTTTGTTTCTTATCATTTTACACATTTACTAATCAAGTGGTCTGCTTGGCAATCAAGCCTACCCAAGTCCCATTAATTATGTTTTCATAATTATTATTCAGCAACAAAATTTACTTCCATTTTTCATAGTTATGCTTTGGAGAGATTTTAAGGAATGTGGCTATGATTTTTTGCATTCTTTTGAAGAGTGATTTCTGAAAAAAGGATAGCCTAACCCTCCATTTTTTGTGTGTAGGATTAAGAGGAGGTCCACAATGCTTCGTTGGGGAGTTCACATTGGTGCCTGATCAAAGCTGTCCATCAGGTGCAGGCCACAATCTAGCTTCTACTGCACAAAATTCAGCTAAATCTAACTCTCATCATCCGATAGGCAATAAACATAGATTAAATGCTCACCGTCCCATTTCTTTGACATATGTTTGGCTCACCTGGTTTGTGACCAACTTGATTCTTGGACCTAAGCATAAGTTCTGGGTGAGGTTTGTTAAGCCCACACATGGGTGGAGCCTTGCACAACAACATGCAGCCACATGTGTCAATATAGAATAACATGCAAGAACAGAGCTTTCCATTAAGTAGCCTACCTTTTTCGAATGAGGACAAGTCATGAAAATCACTGTTATTTTCCTTTCAATTCAAACTCGAAAGTTATAGCAATTTGGTGCAACTGCAATTTGGTCATTTCCATGTTGGTTAGATCAATAATCGCAATGGATCCTTACTCTTGCTCCAGTGGTAGACTCTCAGGAGTTTCAACACCTGGTCAAGGGTTTGAGTATCCATAGGTGGTGAAATCCCACTATGGCCTGAGTGTGTGGGGGTGTGTGTGTGTAAAAAGAAAAAAAGAAAAAGATCAATAATCACAATTCAATCCAGTAGTGCTTGTTATGATGATTCCTTTATTTATTATTATCGCTTTTTTGGATTGCAGAGGACTTTTGTATGAGGTAGAAAAATGAAGGCTATCTTGTCATTTCTCTCTGCTAGGATTTGGTGTTGTTTGCAGTTGTAAGTCCACTGCTGTCCTACGATCATCATTTGTATTTTATGGACACTACATTGTTGCACGCATGTGTCAAATTTCATTTTTCAATATCATGAATGATTATATGCTGTCAGGTTTGTCAAATAGTTGAAGGGTTGTGGTACTCGATGAAATTGAATGTGAGGCAACTTACTGCCATCTTGAGGGCTGATTGTCAATGTCCTGTTGACAGGGAGAGAAACATTCATGAGGAAATTGAATGTGAGGCAAGTTACTGCCATCTTTTGAGTTTAAAATTATTATTTTTTTTTCTCCTTAGAAATTGAATTTTTGATGGTTTCATGATCTGGGTTTTTGATCGTTTGGCCTGAAACATCAGATTGCATGATGGGTTTTGATTTTTAAGCTTTTTCTCCCATTTAGGTCCTTGATAAGATCATGGGTTTCTTGAATTGTAGATTTATTAAATGAGGAGTTTATTTTTGTTCTCTCTTTTTTTTTTTTTTTTGGTTAGAATGACAGTTTAAGATGATTGTGTACAAACCTCGCTTGAGTTCTCCTTGAAAACTACTTTGTGGTCTAATGCTGAGAAAGGTCCTTGAAATGGTAATTAGAACTTACTTCAGTATATTACAGAACTTCTGATAAATGAGAGCTGAAATAATGATTCCTGTCACTCCCATTTCAATTCTATCATGTTTGCAACAGATCTAGTTATGAAAATGCATATGAAACTGCTTTGTATTCATTAACAGTGAATGTTTTGGATGCCAGTGCTTAAATGCTATTGAAGTTCTTAAGTAAGTGATGCTGAAGGTTTGTTACTCTAGTCATAGGAAGATCTGATAAATCTTGGAGAATAAGACACCTGGTATTGTTTGCTTCCCTTGTAATATTATTCATTAACAGCTGTACTTGCTGTGTGTTACAAATTCTCTCTTTGGAAAATTCTGTCAGCATCTTTGGTCTAATTCACATTTTTCCATTAAGAAAAATGATTTTGACGAGTTGAATTGTGCTGAACTTTCTTTGATTAGAAAAATTGGACACGTTCCATGATGCAATGTGATCTAGGCTGTCTACTGTTTTGCATTTCCTGCTTTGGTTTTTCCCACTTTGGTTTGGTGTGCTTTTCATGTTGTGTAGACAGCATCTGCCTTTTTATTTTTCCTCACCTTTTTTACCTTTATGGGATTTTGGTGTAGTGAGATTTTCAAAGAGTCTTATCATGGAAAATTTTACAGCATGGTGTATCTGCGGTGGAACCCATTAGAGAAATGGTCTGGATCACCATGGAGATTCAAAGCTCAAGGATACTATACACTACACCAAAATCATCGTTTAGGAACGGTTTTAAACCGTCCCTAACTGCTTCAGGAACGGTTTAATACCGTTCCTAAATGAGGCGTCGCAGAAAATCAGGAACGGTTCAGAACCGTTTTGGGTACTGTTTTAGGAACGGTTTTAAACCGTTCTGGTGCCAACGGTCACATTTTAGGCACAATTTTAGAAACGGTTTTGAATGCTTATTAATGTTGCCAACGGTCAGATTTTAGGATGGAATTTTAATAACAATTTTAAACCCCTTCGTTCATTGTATGAGAGAGAGTGTGGGGTGTGTAATCTACTTATATTATATGCCAGATAGTTACACAAATAGAAAAGGACAATAGAATAATTCTCACACAATAATCTTTAACCACGGACTGTGGTAACAACTAATAACTGTCTCTGCAGCTAACCAATCAATATAAAATCCACCAACCACATTCATCCAACCATCCACCGATCTACTTCAACATCCTGTCCCTCCATCAATATACCCCACCCAAGATAAGTACAAAATACAACATACAAGATCTCCCATTCCCAAATTTTTAATTCCGTTTGTCCTTCTCTGCTCCTGGAATCTTCTCAGTACCCCTTCAAGGGAAACATCAAACGCATCCTTCATACCGGCCAACCCCTCTTTGGGGGCGGTGTACACAAACTTCGGTATATACTCGACTATCTTATCTTTCATCCTCTTCACTCTTTCCTCTCCCAACCCTTTCAAAACGGCTCGAATTGAGGTTCCGTTGTTCATAGCCCTTCTATCAATGAAAACCGAGTACGATTCCGGGTCTTCTTGTAAATATCACTTGTACTGCAGGTAGGCCGTACACCTCCAGAAGAAAATCGGGATCGAACCAGCGATCATACAATCGAAGATGGACCGTCTCGTGAAGCTATCACCTCGCGGCTGTACCTATAAACATGTTGAAGGAAACTAAACGTGTCAAAAGCACATATGGACATATATCTAACCATAGGGAAATTAGATTTGTGTGCTTCACCTATAAAGGCTGCTCTCTGATAACTCTGGGCTCTTCAACTTTGGCATTACTCCTTCCATCAACAAAGAGATAGACATGACTTTATTTTTAGAAGCTATTTAAAAGAAACTGAAAGGAAGAGATGGAAGAAGAGAAGCATACCTTCACTTCTTTGTGATCTTGTAAGAGCTTCCATGATACAAAGGGAGCTATCGATTTCGAGTGGCATTACTGCATAACCTGGGAGTAAAGGCCCCACCTTGTGTTTCCATCCGAGGAGCTAGAAAGAAGTGGTTGGAAGCTGGCAGAGAAAAGCAAGAATTTGACTTGTGTTTGATGATAAGTGAGAAACATAAAAATAATTAGAAAATGTCAATACATAAAAATGATATTAATGATCTCAAATTAAGATGGGTGCACTGTGTATTGATCATGCAATTTTTATTTTGCCAGGAAAGTAATAAATTTTATTGAGGAATAAGTACAACATGAGTGTCTAAACTTTGTATCAATCGGCTCCGTCAGCTGCTTCCCATCTCGAGGTGGATAGAATACAACAGGCAAATACTCATCCATGTCGCATGCAAACTTGGAGTTCTTGAAATGCTCTTTCAGCGCTTCCAAACCCTAAATACATCGAAAAACCCTCAGGAAAAACCCTTAAACAAATATATATATATATATATAGAGAGAGAGAGAGAGAGAGTGAGAGAGATACCTGCAACCGAGCGTAGGTGACTTGGCAGATCTTCCTGGAGTTGAAGACCTCCCACGCCTGCAAGTGGAAAGATTTGTAGTCTCCATGCTGCCTTGGGAGACGTTAAATTCACGAACCCATACCCCACATTGCACTTGTTCCTATAACAGACATGTAGTTTTTCCTCAAACCCCATACAACCATGTATTTCAAAATCCATGCATTTTTCTCTTCTTTCTTTGAATTTTACTTATGTGAAATCGATGGGCGAGATACATGAAGTCGTAGGCAGACAAAGGCTCATCTTCTTCCTCCCCCTTAGCAACTGGCCGTTGCGGTGAATGCGATGGTTGTCCGGGAAGCATGTTCAACGGTAACCCATTTGCACCAACCCAACAAAAAAAAAAAAAAAAAACCAACATCAGATTTCCAAACAGTTCAAAAAAAATCGGTGAGATTAATTTTCTTACAATTCAATATACTGTACTTGTCGGGTATGTTCTTGATCATGACAAGCCTCGTTCTGGTGTCTTCTTTGATGGTTTCTTCACCGAAGAGGAAATTGGCATCCGCTTGCTTCTTCTGGTGATGGCTCTTCGAAGAGGAAGAACGATGAGCGGACGGCTTTGGTTGTGATGGCGGGTAGTTGGTGGGATTCTTCCTTGCATTCCTCCTCAATGGATAGTCTTGCTCCCCTTCAATTGCAGTCCTGCTGCTGCTGCTGGCTAGTGACGATGGTGAGGAAGCTCTTCCTTTGCCGAAAATGGATCTCTTCATTGCTTGGAGGGTCTGAGGTTGACAGGGAAATGCATCCAAAGAAAGCCCATGTAGCCTTGGTGGCAAGGGCAGTGACGCCGATGGGTAATTGGCATTTCTCCTGTAATAGATTATGAATTTAAAGTAACACTTTGGTTTGATAATTCTAAAATATGATTTGTGGCTCATAAAAACATGCAATAGTAACAAATTCCCCCATTCAAAGAATTAAGATCATTTAATCACTATGATTTTTACACCATGGCTAGCCCCCTCTTGTACTATTGAATGAATCATCCCGACCAATGATTAGACATGCGACTGTTATTTAAAACCTTCAGCAATGTTGTTAACTCCTTGCAAAGAAGATCCATATAATAGCAAATTTCAAAAACCCTATTATGATTACCTATCTTCTTCTTCAAACAGCAGATTCAACATCACACAGAGAAAACTTTGGGTGAGAGAAAGGGTTCAATGACAAGCAAGAGACCAGGGTTAGAATTTACCAGATAAAATTCAATCTATTTACATAAGCCTTTTCCGCGGATTTTAAGTTTCTTGTGGAAAGTAAAATACTTCTTTAAAAAAAAACAAAAAAACAAAAAAAAAAAAAAAATCTTGTTTGGCTCATACTACGGTTTCTTGGAAAATCTTGAAAAAGTCTAAAATATTATTTTAATTCCTTAACTTCAATTTCCAACAAAAAAACTGAGGTGAAGATTTTTGAGAGTTCAGAAATTAAATTTTTGGAGATCATAAGAATATATATATAAGGAAGAGGCCTTTATTTTTTCCTCAATTGGAGAAAGAATGCTTGCTGCAAAATACCTCATTTCCCCGTGTATCTAATCACTTTGGAAATTTGTTTTGGAACTGCAGATGTTATTTTCTTGATATATCTCTACCAGAGGTGGATTTATCCGATTGACAGAAACATGTCAAAGAAAAGAAGACCAACCGAATCGAGAAATTTGTTCACATAAGGCTTTGAAATCATGTTTGCAAGACACAGTTGAAGCTAGTAAAATTAAAATAGGATTTGGTTTTCGGTCTACTCTTTTAGACATCCTTCCAGTAGCATGTCGATTCCAAGTGCACTTGGCCATCTCTCGTCATATGGCAAAAATTTTATGGTGAGCAGACGTGGGAGCTGGGGCTCCATTCTTGCTTGTATTACACAAGTACCGATGGCTCTGTTTCTATTTCATTCTCTGTTTCTATTTTACGTAAGTGAGCTTTAATTACAGTGCAGGATAGCTAATAATATATAAATCTTAGTCTCTCATAAAAGAAAAAAAATAGTTGCCACATTACAGTCACATCATGGGACCAGAAATTAAAGACTTATGTTGAAAATGGGAGCTAGAAACATCAATTGGTGGAGGTCAATTGACATGTCTTTGCTCTTTTTCCAATTATATCATTGCGCTACAAATAATCATTGGAAATAGCATGTTAAATGCTTATTTCAGCTCTCATTTATCGAAGTTCTGTAACATACTGAAGTAATTAAGTTCAAATTACCATTTCAAGGACCTTTCTCAGCATTAGACCACAAAGCAGTTTTCAAGGAGAACTCAAGCGAGTTTTGTACATAATCATCTTAAACTGTCATTCTAATAACAACAACAAAAAAAAAAAAAAAATAATAAATGAAAGAAAGAAAGAAAGAAAGAAACCCACCGACCAGAGACGAGAAAGACATGTCGTCCCTATAACAAGAACAACTTGAAGACATTGAGGTGGAAACAGCATTTGCACGTGTTTGGATTCTACAATAGAAGATGCAGCAGACAAAAGCATCTCAATCAGATGTATCTATTATGAACTAACTAAAATAATACCACTCTAAACTACAAGCACAAAGATAAGCAAGACAATTATATGCTTTAGATAAGCAAGGAGTAGAATACTTAGAAGCCCAAAACGAAATCAACCAACTGCAAGCACAAAGATAAGCAAGAACTCAGGTTATGTCAGCCCAAATATATTCATGACAGATGCACCAACAGATTTACATCCCAGGATACGAATATACTCAGGCTATGTCACCAAATATACTCAGCCATAGAAAAGTTTTCATAAATGCTACAAGCTTGAATCAAGAACTGCTTACCGAGATCCAAAACGCAAACCCAATGTATGGAACAATGGACTTTGGTATGATTAATGTTGTATGCCTAGCATGTGCCATCAACAAAGGCAGTGCTTTTATATTCCCGAGGAACTTGAATGGAATTCTACCATTATGGTATTATTTTGTAATTCAATTTGATCCGTGCTTTCCATTTTTCTATCCAGTTTGGTTTCTTTGCTTCGAGGCTAGAGTTCAGAGTACAATTTATGATTGTCATCCAGTACCTTTTTCATTTAGAGAACTTTTTCTCCTTAACATAGTTGCTATTAGGTAATCTATTAGTGCTGATGAACAAATGTAAATGAATAACAAAACAAGTCACCTTACCAAAAACAGAGCACCAAATCAGCATTCGTGGTAAGAATAACTGTGCACTTCATGTACCTCGACCACGAGAACCTTCACCCATGAAGCTTGGTGTTTGAAGCATCCTAAGGTTTTATTGTGACCAACCAAAAAAAATATACTCCATGGAAGATGTTGACATAAAAATCAACCAAATACATGTATGGAGAGAGAGAGAGAGAGAGAGAGAGAGAGAGAGAGAGAGAGAGAGAGAGAGCTTGTATCATGTCGCTGGACCATAAGTTTTTGTCCGTATAATTACAAGACAATCTAACAGGCCAACATGTATGCCATGTGGACTGCTCATATCAGTTCCCCTACATCATATGCATTGAAGAAAAAAAATAACATAAGCTTGCAGGAAGATATTGCAGATTAATGCTAAAAAAGGCAGGATCCTTATCCCATTTTTAATATTTTGACTATGCTGTCTCCTGTGTATCAAGCATGTATGCCTTACTCATATCCAACCCATTTGCATCAAGCAGTTTTCAAATTTTCTTTTTCTTCTCTTCAATCCATTTCTGTTTGGAAACACCTCTTGACTCAGGAGGAGCTTCTATTCATTTTTCTGCCAGCATCGCAATTTGGTTGGTCTTTCTTGCCTCATTCTGCAAGTAGAGAACCATGGCGAGAAATAGTCATATTAAACTTCACATGGTGGTATCATAATGTCTTCATGAGGCAATTGTGAGTTGTTTGATGCAACAAAATCCAATGAAGGAATTACAGATTTTATTTACTTTTTGAAAGATGACAACTTTATTAAAAATGGCAAAGCCGAAAGAAAAGAACAACAAACAACAAAAAAGACAGAAAGAGGAAGCACAAAAATTACAAGAGCTGCGGTCCAACCCAAAGAACTACATTGGCAAGGGCCAAAGAGAAAACACTTCTAGAAGAACCACATTTATCTCGGAAACATCTCTCATAAGCATTTTATCGAACAGTATGTGTGCATCATTAATCTAACCACATTTTACATACATATCAATCAAAGAGGTCCCAACATACAGATCAAACATGGGTTATCAAGTATGTGAAAGAAAAAAGTCACAAAGGTGAGGAACTCAATCTAGTAGATGTAAATGTGTCTATGAAATCAACTAATCTAGATCAAGAACTGATAGAACAAACTATCATAAAACTAAAAAGAAAAAACTAAAGGAAAAATATACTCCAAAAAATCCACATGAAAGAAGCATCAGCTAATAATTCCAGATATATACTATTTTATAACTAAAAAAATAAGAAAAAATATCCTTAAATGGTCTGGAAAAATGTATGGACAGCGTGGATATACAACACATCATCAAAGTGGGCTCCACAGTAAGGGTAACACCTTACTGTGGTCCAAATAATAAGTGGTCCAAATACTGATGGATCATGGGCATGCATTTGAAATTTAGAAGACACATCAGGTACAACCATTGCATGAAAGTATCTACAAGACTAAAAATAAACATAAAAATTTTCAGCTATAGCAAAGAGAACAATGTGAATAGGAAGTTACAGTCTGTTACATGTGTTGCGATTTACCTTTTGCTGGGTGAAACTGTAGGCACTACCTTTCCGAAAACTAATGAGGAATATCATATATTAATGGAAAGCCACCTAACCTTATTTGTTTTGGACTTAGATGACTTGCGCACCAAAATGAGGTTGTTCAGATGTACTCGTAAATAGAGTTGCAAATATCCTGTTTAATCAAGAAGATATTAACCCTCAAATTTCTATTATTGTTATTGTCTAACTAGAAATTAATCAAGAAGATATTAACCCTCTAGTACTTGCTAGTTGACTGAGTCAGGCCAAGATCCTTAACTAGACAGACTAAGGCTGCAACATAATAGATCAAATAGGTAAAACACTAACAACAAGTTCCATCAAGCATAAGCAAATAGGCAACAGAAATGAAAGCAGAAATGCATTACAGGCGCCACACAAAACTCCAAGACAGCTTAGGTACATCTACACTTAAAGAGAAGAAACACTAAAACATGAATTTCACCAAAACAGGATACAATTATACAAAACTTCATTGTTATAGGTAATTCATATCATACCACTTCCATGGCTGGGTAATCTGGACCATCTTTTGAAACCTGCATATGGGTGAATTAAAGGGAAAAGTAGATAGTTCACTTTGTATTTTCCGTTAGCCTTTGCCCAACTTTATAATTCAAACTCCAAAAAGTGGTAGCATGGTTTTGACATAAGCGTTTGCAAATGCACCAGTGAACACATAGCTGTCTACTCTATCAAGTAATCCACTTGCATAGAAGGTGTCCATGTCTTCATCAACAACACAAACAATAAGAAGAAATGCATTCCACCAATTCAATGGACATCACAAACTGATGGATATTATCCTTAAAAATGCAAAGGTAAAAGGATGAAATTATATGATTTCTAATTAATGAAATTCTGCTATCACTGAAGCTTGTCTTCATTCATATAAAGCAAATGCTGCATTCATATGAGAATCATTGCTGATCATGCACAAACAAGAGTAATGTTGCATGCCGTGCCTATTTCCAATGATGAAAACTCAATGAATAAGGAAATTACGAGAATTCAGACCTACAGGATATTCCAATCCTCAAAATTGAAATATCCTAACCCTAGATCACTGGCCTATAAATATACAGGTAAGACATACAAAGTGCATGCGCTGAGTACTCTGCCGAGAATAAAAATATCACTTTAATCCAAAACTTTTGTGGTTCCTAAGAAGTTTCTACCGGTGATTGTTCAATCATTGCTCTTTTCCATGGTGTGGTCCATATCAAATCCTCAATTTTTGGCTAATGCTGTAAAATAGTCTGAAAGAAAAAAATAGGATGAAAGGCATGATAAGATGCATGCATCATAATGATCCCACATGGCACTTTCAGTAGCTACCTCGTTTTTGACTCTTGAAAGTACGCAATCTGCGTCCTATGTATCTGCCGTATATCCCCCGTTGTCAAGAGTTCCAATATCCCCATGTATCTCAACAGTTAGATCCATCATCTGTTCATGCTTCTCAGACTTGCCTGGGCATTTCATGCACCTTATCTGCAATAACCATTCAAGTTTCCAGCAGCCTATTCGAAGATCAAGACAAAAATTTTGTTGCGTAAACCATGATGACTCAAACTAAAAAAGAATACAAAGATATGATGAAAATGCTCTCGATCTCGAGGACCATAGACGTACCTTAGATCGAAGGTAACCCCGAAAATCAGTTGTATAAGAGTAGTTTCCCCTGCCAAAGGTTGCATTTGCACCAGCTTCCTCAAGGCACACAGATTGCATTGTATCAATAGCATACCGCCAAAATCTCCCATTAACAGGATATCATTACATGCATTTGAAATGATAAAATATATGTCCAGATGGATGCGCATAAACTCCAGAAATAGTTTAAACAATTGACCTAAAAAATTCATGGGCATCTTCTTCTCTCCCATGACCAAGAAAACATACAACCTAATAAGTGAGTACTATATAAGAACCCGAGACACTGCTTTGTAAGTTTTGGAAGCAGTGGCTTTCCAAGATATAAAGAAATGGCACGACTGACAAAAGTATCTACGCTCGCCATACAGTTCCCTATTTCCCACACTCTATAGAATAGTGGAAGATGGTTAGAGAACTCAATCCAACAATATATTTCTTTGAAAGGAAATGTGAAAAACAGACCTTCCATGCAAGAGCAAACAACCATCCCTCAAAATCAGCTTGATTCCAAGGTTTAGGAAAATCCGAGGTCTCACTGTCATCATTCTGAAAGATCTTTACAACTTGCAATAGTCGATGGTAACACATGGGAGAAAAATGAAATCCCAAATAAGGCAGACAAACAGCAAGTCTTGTTGATGGATAGAGATGATATTCTGATCGAATCTATATGATAATGTTAAACACACAAGATTAGAGCGAGAGATTAAGATGTATGTCACTAGACAACAGTTAATGCAGAAAGGACAAGTGAAGCAATAACTCTGTGAAGCTTTAAGGCTATCCCACACTTGTCAATGACTCAAGTGGAAATTAATAAAACTTTGTTTAATACAGGTAGGTGTGTCAAGAGGAGTTCGACTCCAATGATAGTCACCATCAACCAAGAAAGCAGAAACATC
This sequence comes from Magnolia changhungtana, assembly GCA_030180095.1. Classification (NCBI taxonomy): domain Eukaryota; kingdom Viridiplantae; phylum Streptophyta; class Magnoliopsida; order Magnoliales; family Magnoliaceae; genus Magnolia; species Magnolia changhungtana. Next base: position 2,889,207 of record JASAUF010000573.1, read on the forward strand.
ACTCAAACTCAAAGTGAACAGCAAGTACAGCTCACTTTTTTCTGGTGAATCATGCTCATCCTGTGTATATGTAAGACATTTCACTTTAGAATTGAACTCGAGGAATTCAACAAACACACTTCAATATAAAGCAACTAAGCTAACCTCTGTTCGAAGCACTAAATTTCCTAAATTGAGTAGAAGTTTAGTTGCATTGAAGTTGTCTGGACGAAATTTGGTAGGAATGGTAATCTTAGGAGCTGCAATATCCAAGCCCAGTAAAAACCTAACAGCAAATGAATGTAAGATAAACAGAGAACTCCTGATATTGCATTAAACCAAAAAAAAAAAAAACATTCAAATTGATGAGCTTGCATCATAAACACAAGAAAACCTGACTAACCACCAGCTTGCATGCACACAAGCAAAACCACCAGAGGAAATAATTGTGGAGACCAATATTTCAAGCATGAGGAAGGTTCCCCTAGATTGATTTTATTCTCATGTGCACATGCATATTGGATCATGCTTAGATCTGTCCAAAACATTCGTAAAATAGCTAACATATAAGGATATGTAGCCATTTCCAACACAAGATTAACTATCCCTGTATTGGTTCTAGTTGATCTGAGAGTAGCTCCCAACATTTCTCGCTCTTTCAAGTGGATTGAAAAGGATTTTTTTTTTTAAGACTTAAATATAATTGATACAATTAAGTCCCTGTGCCACACGTGTGTATGGAGAAGTACCACAAGCGTGACTGGGCTCCAAAGATATCGGTTTATATGTAAAAGTGCAATGTGATTGGTGTATTGGTGCAGAGAGTACAATGCATGTGATGTGTACAGCAGTATACACAACCATTCGACTGTGCATAAAGACACATTAGCCCCTACGCATGAAATTTTCATTAGTAAGGGTTTTTTCTTCAGTTGTTCTCTTATTTTTTAGCAAGTTCAAATTATGATTAAATGGGAAGGTAGATTTGAGTCCTAGAAGGAAACCTATGTACAATCTACAGATATGGTTTTAAGACACTATTCTATTATATCTTCTTTTTTATTGAAGAAACGTGCTGAGATGTTCTTTTTACTACTGCATGGCATAGGAGGATATTGGTGACTGGCTAGCAAGTGCAAGTGGGTTGTCACGTAATGTAGCCCTCAGTCTCTTCTTCTTTCTCATTCCTTGTAAGTTCTCAAATATTCCTGGAGATTGATGAGCAGCAGATCTGGTATGTGAATCCTCTATTCCTGCAATTAGGATTTCTCATAATTTTAGTGGCATTATTTTTTAACGCTAATTTCAGTGGCATTAATTACCTTTAAAACTACGAAATTTTAAGTATCCTTGTTCAGTTCTTGGTGTTTTCTCATCTAGATATTTGGGTAGGCGAGGACACATAGATAAAGGATCCATTTGGTAACTCAACTCGAAGGTCTACAACAGGATTATTAAATCATTTCAGGTCATAAAAATAATGGGCTCTATATAGCACTCTAATTTAGGGGTATGTTCGTTAAAGTCTTGAATCATAAGCTTATATATTGTAAGAACTAGCTAGAGGACTATTGTGTATCGCTCTTTTGTAATGCAATTGTGTATTTTATATTTTATATTTTTCATTTGTTAGTAGCATTTACATCATAAAACTGCTGAACTTCTCTCTATATCACCTAAAAGTGAGTCAACACAAGGTTGTCTTTCTTGCATCATTAGAATTTGTGGCCTCACAAGCCACTATTCTCCACATCTTTCTTTTGTTTTTAAACTCCCAAGCCTAGTATTCCCAGTCAAATCATTATATGCCTCTCTTCTAGGAGAAAATCAAAGGGATTTTATCTCTCCAACAAGATACATTTGGGCATATAAAGGCACCACCAGGGTGATAGCTTTTTTGTGATTCATCTTCTCTATTACAAAATGCATTTTTTGAGTCTAAGTTTCAACAAGTGAAGAAAAGTGGCCTCTAGTCTACGATCAATCAGTAATTGAACCATTCTAGGTGGGATCTAGATGGGCAGCCAAGACATAAGTATGCCATTTGTTTGAGTGTAATCCGGTTAGAGAAAATATTCAGAAGGTAAAAGCAATGATGGGTAGAAGTCATGGTTCAGTATGGAACACTGCAGAAAAAGTGATGTCAATGATCAATCAATAATTGTGATCCATTCTAACTGGGTCCCGCTAGATGGACAGTCAAGAGTCATGAGTTACTCGTTTAATGAGAGTAATCAGATCGATTTAATGTTTTCAAATGGAGAGGCTTCCAATTCCATCTCAGAGAAGTGGGACATACAAAACAAATTGCATAGCTACAATGACCAGACCTCGGAGATGAAGTCAAGATAAACCACTAATATAATTTCAATCACACACAAAAAATTATATTATATGAAATTCAAATTCAATAGAACAATTAAGTAACAAAAAAGAAGGTATGAACAAAAACCATATTGGCGTGACTACTTTACCAATTCATCAAATCCAATATAGGATTAATTCAATAGATAGCATCCAAATTCCATTTATTTTTCAACCAATTCATCAACTTCAAGTATACCACGAATTAAAAAGAAAGAAAGTATGCCATATGTATCGGATTTTGACCCTATTCATCAAACATGTTTGCTGTTCAACAAAGCCTAACGAATAGCATCTTCATTTCCAGTACAAATGTTTCAACATAATAAGAAGAAATAAACTTGGGTAATCTGCAAATCAGTAAGGTAACACTTAGTTCAATCATCATAGTCACTAAAAAATATAAACCAAGCATTCAATCCATAACATTTCAAGCCAGAGAAAGCAACAACTTTAAGAATTAATGGATTAGTTGGAAACCACCACTATGGACCCAATGCTCGTCTTACATGTATGTTGCACACGTATGTCATGTTGGCATATTTGACATGATTTAGTTCTTCAAGCTCACTCTTCTGTTGAACATGCATAATAGACTTCCAAAATTCTTTCCAGATATTCAAACACGGTTTCTTGACTCCAAATAGTCAAACTCCAGGGTGCCAAGTGGGGCCTATGGTTTGGTGATCCCACTTATGGTTTGGTGATCCCATCTATTCATATGATGTTCCCATGGTAGTGGGTGGACGATGGACAATGCCTGTAAATTTCCCTGACAGGACCTCCCTAATCCTATATTAATGGCCCACAAATGGACAGTTATGAAAGTACACTGTTCTATATCCAACAAAAAAAGGCCAAAAAGGTTCTTCCCTCCCTGGAAGACTTTGAGGGAAGATATGCTTCTGTGACAGCACTGATTCTTGGAGCATCATGAAGTGCACACCAGATCATCACCACCTAGGCACCTGTGTGTGATGATCTGGTTGCTTCAATGGGCCATCACGTCAATGGGTAATGATCCAAAAGACAAGTCTGTATGTGATGATCTGGTTGACGTGATAGGTCATGATAGAATGCGGTGATCTGATTGATTTAATGGACCATCATGTAGATATGATTGATTCAATGGACCATCATGTAGATGGGTCATGATCCCTTAAAAAAAATGTGTGCAAGTGACTTGGTCGATTCAAGGGGCCCTCACGTCAGTGGGTCATGACCCTAACCAAATGGATAGGATCATCCAATTGCTTCAATTTAATGGGACATGGTCCATCCACATCATGGCAATAGGATCAACAGTACTGATCTCAAACACGTTTTCCATGTCTCAAATACTTCTCTCCCTCTTCTCCTCCAAAAATCCACTATTATTTAAGAGGCCCAATACAATTATATAACATTCCATTAAAAAAAAAAAGAAAAAAAGGCATGACTAGTAACAAACCCCACAAGAAGGGAAAAAGAAAAAGGAAGGACCATGCGTTGATGTACACAATCGGCCAAGACTTATTCTTTCTGCTATCTCAAGCTTTGCGCACTCACTCCCTCCCTTCGGTCTTTCTCCATTCAACCGTGGATGACAGAACACACACCCCATACGGAGTCATGCGGCTGATCGCTTCTGTACAATAGGTGTGGGGACCTGTCAAATCTAGAGTTGGACAGGAGAGGGAGATCGAGAGAGGGAGGGAGAGTGAGAAGGAGGTCGAGAGAGGGAGGGTCGAGATCGGAAGAGGGAGAGGGAGATCGAGAGAGAAGGAGGGAGAGTGAGAGGGAGATCGAGAGAGAGGGTTGAGATCGGGACAGGGAGATCAAAAGAGAGGAAGATCGAGAGAGAGAGGGTTGAGATCGGGAGATTGAAAGAGGGAGATTGAAAGAGGGAGATTGAGAGAGGGAGAGGGCGATCGGGAGAGGGAGAGGCGGGCATTTTGGGCGTCTAGAAGGGAGCAGGGTGCCTTGGGCGTTTTGAAGGGAGTAGGGCAGTTTGGGGATGAAAATACTCCAGTAGTCTCCGGTAGATTTACGTAAACGTGACTCTCGGGCCATGTGGGGTCCACTTAGAGGGTTTTAATAGAATCCATTCCGTCCATCTATTTCAAAATATTACAATTAAATATAATAATAATAAATAAGAAGATCCACCACTCGATCTGGACACACCAACAAAACAGTGAAATAAACAACACACAACAGCAACTATTCCAGTACGGTTTAGTACCGTCTCAAATAAAAACGGCTTACACGGTAGTTTCGAACAAAATGCCATCCGTACCAGTTACGCGATTTTGGTGTAGTGCTATGCAAATCCTTGTGTTAGGGTCATATAATTCCTCTACTATCCTATCTGATACAGAGTCCGGTGTTGCAATTTGATTCTTTTATACATGTATTTATTCAGTTTCTTCTTTCATGGATGACAAAACATTTCATCACGGCCCTATGGAAAAAAGAAAAAGAAAAAAGAAGACTAAATGGAGCTTAACAAGTTGCTTTAAACCTGCAGGAAATCATCCACCCGCTAAGATTCCTGTTCCAGTTCCACCATCTCGTTCACCAAGGAGTGAGGAGGTAGCATTTGAAGGATTGATTTGTTTATGAAGGAATTTAATTCGTCTGTGAGCATCATCTTGTATTTAACAACCTAGATTTCGTATTTTCTTATCCTTTATGCCATGTAAGGGAATGTTTGGGTGTTCCCACTTCCCTATGTGGATGGGATCTGCCGCACCAAAATAAACAATGCTAGAAAAACTTGTTATTCTGGGCAGAAAGCTGGAAAGCAGGAGCCCACGGAGTGCGGGTTTCGTTTTCCATGCAGTCCAAACAGAAAATGTATTCTCTTCCATGAAAGCCCCACCAACTGTGATTAAGCAAAACACCCAATGCTAGGGCAGTGATTTGATGCACTCTTAAATTGGATTTCAGTGATTGATTCGATATAGAAGAAATGACTAAATTCTCATTACCTTGCGATTCATAAGGACTTTCATGTGGGTTACTTTCAAGTTTGATTTGAAAGAAATGTAACTTAAATTTTAGAGCACCTTCATCTTTATGATTACTAAATAGGTTAACTACCATTTGATCATTTTATTATTTAGGTGAACATCATGTTTGAACACTACAAGAAAAGGGAGCTTTAGCCTCGGTTCAAAACAGTGGCTAAAAAGGTTAAAAACTGAGGCTAAAGCCTTTAGCCTCAGTTTTGCCTCAGTTATCCGAAGCAAGGTTGAAACCCCCGTGGCTAAAGGCTTTAACCTCAGTTTTAGCAACCGAGGCTAAAGTGACTTTTATAGCCTCAGTTCTTCAAAGTGAGGCTAAAAGAACCTTTTTAGCTTCGGTTTTTACAAAATGAGGCTAAATCAAAATTTTAGCCTCCATTGTTTCTAAGTGAGACTAAATCCAAATGTTAGCCTCAATTGCTTCCAACCGCAGCTAAATCTATTTTTAACCTCAGTTCTCAACAACCGAGGCTAAATCCTTTAGCCACGGGAATTTCAGCCTTGGTTCTCAACAACCGAGGCTAAATCCATGCCTCGGTTATAAGTTGAGGATAAAAATGTTTAATTTTTTTAAATATTTATTTAAACTACTAATCCATTCATTCAATCCACTCATCAAAGGAAGATGCAGAAACAGGACTCAAACAATACAACAACAGTTTGACCACCAAACAACAGATTGTCTGTATCATCAACAACTCCCATAAAAAGAGAAAAGAAAAAGGCCTCTCTCTACTCTTTTCAGTTAATGACAGTAGCTAGCTCTACTTGAAAATTCCCTAACCTCTATCAATTAAAAAGGACAACAGGAGGAAAAAAGAAATGAAAATCAGAATATGATGGAACTCCAGATCTATGGTTTGCCATCATGCTTTATTGTCTCCAATCGCCTCCCTTTGGCAAAGAACGGCAACCATCGATCATCAATTTCTCGGTCTTTGACAATACCTCAATCTATAACAAGTAAGAACAAAAATATTAAAACTGCAAATATCAGTGTATGCAAACAGCTACCTTCCAAAAATAAAAAGTAAACGGGAGTCTAGTTGTTGAGATCAAGTAACTAGTGTACCCAAAAATAAAAAATAAAAATAAAAAAAGGTATCAGTTTAACTGAAAATGCACCCAAATAAATTGAACGTACCCTATATGAAATCTTGACACCACCCCATCAACACCACCCTCAGCTCCAGATATATATGTCAGAGGATCTGAAAATGGAAAAAATGGTACTGATCATTCCACGAGAAATTTCCTTTAAATGCTTCGTTAACTCCAACTGCTTTCCTTGTAGCATCAAATCGTATTGTTTCCTTGCTTCTATTAGTGTGTTTTCAGCCATGGCAAGTGATGCCTGAATCTGAAGACACATCCAATAGTTGAGAAAAAATTCGGTGAATAAAAAAGAAATAAAAAATTAGAAGAAGAATCAATTAGCTCTAAGTTTTTTTTTAAAAAACCTCTGCTCTTTGCTCCTCCAACAGCTTATGTTTCTCCTCAAATTGCATATGGAGACATTCCTTCTCATCATTAAGAGCAACAAAGATAGCACTCAAACTATCAGCCTGTGCCAAAAATTCATCGAAACCTCCATTTCCATGCTGAGATAGAAAGACTGACTGAAGACTGACTGACGAACACTAACATCAGCATCTGCAACAACAGCAATTAGAAGTTTCTCCACAATCTGCAGAAAGCTCACCCTGCCAGCATCCTCTGACACGGACAGTGAGTCAGACACTAAGTCAAACGAGTCATGGGGACAGCTCCCCTCCACCCCCACAAACCTCTTCAATCATCTTTGCTACTTGGCCCATCCTCAGCTGTTGATCGGACACCCCACCAAAGTGCACACCATTGCAATCTGTGGCATCTCCACCATCTGTGGATCAAACACCTCTGCCATCCATTCCTCCCTCACTACCAACCGGACCCAACTTGGAAGGTCCATGATGGTCCCACCCACCGCATTGTCCGTCAATGACGGGCACTTGCCCATAAAGCGGCTCGGCAAAGAAGACACCGAAAGCATACACAACTTCGGCCATTGGATGTTACGCCATTGCAGAGAAGACAGACCAAAGTCGAGGTGTGTTGCCACCTTGTTGGGAAGGACGTTGATAGATTTGATGTTGCCATGGGAGAGCTTTGGGCGAAAAAAAAAAAAAAAGTTTCATCATTACATCTCCGGTCCAACCAAAAAGAACCGAAAATAAAAAGTTATCAACCTTTGTCTATCTCCGCCAAAGTGTTTCTGCTATTATTGTCAGTAGAAAGCTGGGAGATTGAGAAGAAATGCTTATCCGTCTACAATCAACCTTATGCCCTGAGCGCCAATGCATGACCTAAAAAGAAAACTATATTTTTTTGGCATTGATTCCAAGGAAAACTAAGCCAAATTGATTCACAGACTCGTGAATACCTGATGTTTCTCAGAGCAATATCGTGCTCTCCTGCAACTACTACAAAGCTTCTCTCCTTTCCATGTGCCACACCAACAACAGAGTGCAGCTAAAACAAACCACATGAGAGTAATGAGATCATCAAAAAGAATGTAAAATGAATGCAAATGAATGTGTGTCCACGTTATATGTACAAATCTTCACCATGCTGCACGCATTCAAACTACTTTATCAATCGACATAGTTATCAGCAAGATCAATCATATACCTATAAACCAAAAGCTACAGAAAACGAGCATTGGAATGCGTAGGGGTAAAAAATAAAAATAAAAGCAAATCTAGAGTTTCGTTCTACGCTTCAATTGTAACATAAATTCTGTAGTAATGGTTTGAATTTCTGGGGAAAAAGATCAGCAATGTAAGCAATGCAAAAAGAACAAGAAGAAGAAGAAGAAGAAGTCGATTACCTTCGGCTCCAGATGGTTTATCGGTCCCATCATGCTTTGGAGGATTGCTTGAGTAGAATGTATTAGAGCGAGGTAGCTGGCAACGGAAAACCTTCACACTTAGAAACCATCCAAGCATCAGAGCAGTGGAATTCAGCAACAATGAGAATCAATTTTGACTCTTAAGTGTGATAGTTTCCCATTACCTGCGAGATGGCTTCTCAGGTTTGCGCTTCCATTGCTCGTGCTGGTCTTGGAGGAGGCAAGTCATAGATGTGCACATGAATATGAATAATGTCCGATGAAAAGCAGATTCCTTCTCAGAAATTGGTGCATAAACCTTCCATGCAATGAAAATAGTAAAAATAAAATAAAGTCTATCAAGAGAATGTTATTCCTTTTCTTTTTTCCAGTTCCCCTTTCTCATGTGCAAGTTCCATCAGTTCCTGTTTCCCTAAAATGCACCCAAATAAATAACTGAAAATTCCCCTATTAACACTAAGAAGAAACAAGTGTCAATGAAGAAAAAACTATTGGCCGGTGACAATATAAATGCACTGCGATCCTTGATCGACTCCTCGCCTTTACCATGAAATTGGTGATGAAGTATTGCAACCATATAGAGCATGCTCAAAATATAATTGATATCGAAGTCAACATAATAACTGACTACAAGCCACTAGCTAATGGAGTTCAAGTTTCTTTGTAGATGTGTAATCTTGAGGAGACCATGCAATGAGATTACGGGCAAAGGAGAGGAGGAGAGAGCCTTTGATTTTTAGAGTCGAGTCCAAGAAAGGGGAATAAGAAAAGTCAAAATAACAACAACCAATGTTTCATATCATGCAAAAAAAAAAAGGGACAAAATAAGAACAACCAATGTTTCATATCATGCAAAAGTCTGAAGCACATGCAGGGATTCCATTGATTGGCATTCTTACCAGCACATAGATTCCAAAAACTAAAAAGAATGTTCCAAGTAACCCATAAACTCATTGGATCGTGACCTCTTCATCCAAATAAAATCCACACATTCAAAGATGCAAGTGGTTCAGAAAAATGGGAAGAGGTATTGCATAAATAAGATGTTCTTCATGTTCAAGACTTAAAAGGTGGAAATAATCGATAATAGAACTCGCAACAAACTATGTGATCTACCTTCTAATAACTATGACAGTTATGGGGCCTATTGCTTGGCACGAAAATTACATTGTGTTGATTATAAGATCCTAAGCATTGCCTTCAAATGGATGGCTAGAGAAAAATCGACCGGTGATTCAAATTTGCATGCACGACTGAAATGAAATCAGTCGGTCTTGTCATTACTGGTGCTTGACATGTACATTGATGCTCCCATCCATATACAAATCAATCTTGTTGTTGCTTGTGCAGACCACCTGATTTTCAGGTCACTAATGCATGCACAGTGAGGCCCACATGATGAAATGACCCACATCCGCAGGAATGGAGGTCCCACAATTTTATTTTCAATTGCTAACTAAAATGATAGTGGGCTTTGTAAATTGCTGTAGTTCTGTGAATTGCTGACTAAATTTACTTTTTTTTTTGAATTGCTAACTAAAATGACCGTTAGCTTTGTGAATTGCTGACTAAAACAACAAGTAGCTTTTGCAAGTTGCTCATGAGAAACAGAAGAAAATTAATAAACAAGATATCTTCTTAAAAAGACAATGGATTGAAATTTGCTTAAAGGCTACTTGGCATACCTTGTCTTGTAGGTTTTTATTGCTCATATCTCTTGCCTTCATCTTCAATTCTAGACAGTAAATGCTCTCTTCCATCCTCTTAATATGCATGTCCTTGCTCTTAATATCTTGCTTTGCCTTCTCAACCTAACGTAACAAGATTTAGTATGAGACGGTCTCTTTCAGGCAAATACCAAAAAGGGCAATGGGTAGATGAAACCGATTCTGTAAAAATACACCTACCTTAAGTTGATGATTAAAAAAAAAAAAATACCTGGACCCATGTACCAATGTGTGACGTGTGTGTGAGATCTAGGCCATTCATCAGGTGGGGCTCCCTGTCTGTGCTGTGGCTCAAATGTCGGTCTGGCACAGTCATCACGGGGCCCAACATGCCCAAAGAGACGGACAGTTAAAAAGAAGATCCACAGCCCACAGTCAGTTTACATGTGAAGCGGTTTGGCCCATATCATATGTAAAGCGCCAGATTTTGCACGTGTTGCATTGGCACATGGGAGGGACCCATCTCTAAAGCTAACATGAAAATGTTCGAAGAAATCATCAATGGCCACCTTGGATGAAATCGACTATCTTTGTAAAAACCTTAAAGACTTTTAGATGAGCACTGAATACAGGAAAGCAAGTCACTCCGATATGTAGTACAGAACAGTATGTGTCTATGTGATAAGCTAGGGATAGGTTCATATAGGTTGCTCTACCACAGACATTTAGGTATATGCAATATAGTTCTATATGCGAATTGATGCAGAAATTCGAGACCAGATCTTCTGCAACCTTTGTAGAAAAGCTTGTTCTACAACTCTGCTCATGCAGCACACTGGTTTTTGTATGGAATCCAACCATCCAGAAGCATCTCCCCACCAAGAAAGTGGGAGACACCAAAAGTAAGGCCAATCCAAAATCATGTATGGGAGACACCAAAAGTAAGGCCAATCCAAAATCTGTTCACAGGTTGAAATGGAATTACCAAAAAAAAAAAACTGTTCACAGGTTGAAATGAATAGAAACACAATAACTAAACTGCAAAGATCCTGAGTTTAGCTCTAGGAGAAACTGAAAATCTACATATATTCCACACACAAACAAATTAGCAGTGTATGGGACTAAATTTAGAACTGGTGCAGGAATGAGAAAAAGAAAAAAGCAACAACTATTTCAATCTCAAGAAACTCTATTTTCATCTTTAGGACTGCCTTACTTCAGCCAAAGCACACTATCCATGCTAACAGTACAATCAAGACCACTGATTCAAACCTTGAATAATTCCTAAATGATCTCAGTGATTGCATGTCAGTTTGATTCTTACCAGTTCAACTAATTCATGGTGTAAATGAATCAGAATAAGAAACACAATAACTGAGAACATTACAAAATAGCAACCATGCATTCCGACTAAACAAGAAATAAAATTTAGGGGGTCAAAATTTACCTGATTAACTATCTGATTTTTGATAAGGGTGTCAAGCTCTTCATCTCCTCGGATCGCAAGCTGCAGATGCCTCGGAGTGATACGTTTCACCTTCAGATCCTTGCTTGCGTTCCCTGCCAGCTCCAGCACCTCTGCAGTCAGATACTCTAAGATGGCTGCCGAGTACACAGCAGCAGTAGCTCCCACTCTTCCATTGGCTGCAATTCGCGACTTCAGGTGACGATGAATACTTGGCATCTGCCCACAAACCTACATCCAGGAGTAGTATTGCATTTCTTGCTGTGTGTACATATACTTGGCATCTGCCCATCACCTTCCTCTGTAGGCGGACTATGCCCTTTGCTTAGAGGCACAAGCTGTGAAGCCTTACCATTGGCCTCTAAATTCCTCACCTGTTCTTCAACATTCTTGCTGGTAGTCCTGTCTGGCTAAGCGTTGTTCTGGGAAGAAAAGACACATGGCCGAGAACCGAGAGGTGGAGGAGCAATGGCTTGAAGAACTTCCTGAGGAAGGGTGCCTTCACCACGCTGCAGTAAAGAAAGGCAGGAGGTGATTACCAAGAAGTAACACATTAGTTCTTGAAAGTTTGCTGATATCAGAAGTCAACATAATAACCAGTTACAAGCCACTAGCTAATGGAGTTCATTAGCAAACAAAGCATGAAGCAAAAAAGCATGGCCCACCTTTTTCCAATCTGCAACCCTCATTTCAAGACAGCTCTTGGATTCTTTCGCATGTCAAACACATAAATACACATAAATACGATTTGACCTGAAACAGAAAGGATCAACTATTCAGTGATGGTGAACTATAAAAAACAAAGGGATCACAAAACCCATGATGGTGAACTACAAAAAACTCATGAAATGTAATAAAACATAAATATACATGTAAAATATCACATATAAATGAATCTCAGCAAAAAACTACCTATTGATTCTTCGGAACCTTCGACTGAGGTCCCTCAGCCTCAGGTCTATCCCTAGGAGTGGATACTGAGTCAGCCTCTACATTTAGTACATTGCCCGAAGTTTGGTCCGTTGCAGCTAATGAGTTCATAGTATCTCTCATTCGTGCCATCATCTGCTCCATTATTCGCTCTGTCATCCGTTGCTCCATCTGCTCCATTATTCGCTCTGTCATCCATTGCTTCATCTGCTCTAGATGCTTAGCCATCTGTTCTTTCATCCGCTCCTCCACCAGTTGCTCTACCCGCTCATTCATGTGTCGTCGCAACTCATCAGTCTCCCTCCTGAGTTCTGCAATGGTATTTCTCGTGCCCCATAACGTGGAAGCTGTGGGACCTAACCCCATCATGCGGACCCGACCTGGATGCTCTGGTCCCAATATCTGGGATAAAAGATCGTCTCGGGCAGTGCTACTCTGAGAGGACTCAGCAGTTTAAGTTGCCCGTAACTCCTCAATCATTTCCTGCAGTGTAGAAAAACATTAAATAAGTTGTTCAATATCATGACTTAATGAAAAATATTAATTGAGATGTCAATGATTGATAAATTTCTACATACAATAACATGAGCCGACTCCTCATTCACAACACTCCCATCTTTCTTCCGATGGGTCGTTATGAACAACGTTGCCCGATCAGGAGACTCTCCACCAAGATTCTTTGCCCGCTTTTTCCATGTAAAAACAAATAAGTTGGTAACAATCATATTAAAGCAGAATGATGGCATTTCAAGTTTAAAAATCAAAGAAGAATTTACCTCTTCTTCACGCACTTGAGCAAAGCTCCTTGAGCCGGCAGTGTGGGCCATACGATGCTTGTTGCGGTTGATTTTATTCCTTTGAGTGCGGGCCTATAATGTGACATAGTAAAATAACTAAATTTTAATATAAATAATAATATACACCAACATGGATATAATTTTTCTTTATGTTTAATTTTTACCTGTCCTTCATCACTTGACCAATAGGTGACGAGCCACTTCCAGTGTGTCGGCTCCACTCGATCAGGACAGTGAGCTAGTCGTTCCTCATTAGTCAAATATCGGTTGTAGTGTTCTTTTTTTAACCTCTTCTTCCACTCTTTCCATGAAGCTCCGATGGACCTCATTACCCAATTTCGACGCTCCTCGTCGATATTCCACTTGATCTGCAATACATCAATTATCGATTATACTTAGTATACAAAATACAAAAAGAGTAATTGAATTTTTGATTTCATATTACCTTCACTTCATTCCAAATATCGTTCTTGTTAGATAGTGGCACATGATGCCAACTATCGTGATGAAGAGGTGCTAAGCGCCCATTCCTAGATAAAATGCCCAGCCACCTTGTAAATTCAGTGTACTTGTGTCCAATGGGCTGCCCATATTTATTCCAATTGATATTCAGTTGCTTATTGGGTGGCAAGTTCGCCACCCATTGGCCGATGATTTGTAGGGCCTCGAAATCGTCTATTATGAATACCACCTTCTTTATGAAACAAAAGAATAGATATGAGCATTCTAAATATTTGAAATATAATATCTACATTTAATTAAATCAAGAACAGAACAAAACTATAAAAGTACAAGCTTAACTTCACTTCACTTAAATTATATATTTATATACCCGAAGTCGGTGTTGAACTATCTGAACTCTGTCCGACTGGTGGTGGTCGGGACCGGGTCCATAAAGCTCGAATGATGATGGTCGGAGGTTGACATCTTCATTTCCTTCACAATATGAAAATAATATATGTAATGAGATTGGAGTTAACCAAATAATTGTGAGCATAAAAAAAAAAAAAAAAAAAAAGCATGCATCACATTTGTGTTAGGCATCAATACCTAATCATCAGATTCACCCAGAATTGTGGTCCTCTTTAATCAAATTAGATAAGTTTTGTGGAGTGTCAACTTCGTTTCCCTCCACATCCGCCCTATCCCAACTCACATTATCATCATTGGCAAGCATAGTCGCTTCCAATGTATGATTAATGCAAGGCAAGCTCTGAAGGTATGTATCATTATCAACAAACGAATCATTCATGCCCATTTCGAACAAATCCCTTGGTTTTGACCTGATAACAACATGCCAATCACGATCTATGGGATCGGGGACATAGAATACCTGTTGTACTTGGGTTGCTAAGACATATGGTTCATCATACAGGTTCCGACCAGTATGCCATAATTGTTTGAAATTCACGAGCGTGAACCCAAATTCATCCTTCTTGATTCCCCTGCCCTGAGTTCTTACATCCACCCAATCACACCTAAATAATACAACTTTCTTGGACCCACAATAATCCAACTCGATAATGTCTGTTAAAACACCATAGTAATCCACATTGTCCTATAACAGGGTTTCAATCACTTGTACTTGCAAAGCTTGATGTCTTTGCCATCACTACAACTCCACTATTCTGTGTTTTCAAGTCCTTCTCGCGGTCTCTTGTACGAAACCTGAAACCATTAATGATGTATCCTTTAAATCTTCTTGCAACAGTGTTAGGGCCCCGAGCCAGGCTTCTAACTTCTTTCGGAACTTGATCATTCCCAACATGATCCACATGCTTCCCAAGCCAATCTGGAAACTTTTCATTATGGATGCGTTCTAGGAGCCTCGGTGCTCTTCGGGGCATCTCCTTCTTAATCACTTTCTTGTGTTCATTGCATTTTATTCAATTCGATGAATAAGTTGTAAACAAGTGAGATTCTTATGAATTATCGTTACAAATAAAACTACTCTTACTCAATGAATGGTGCGACCGCATTGGTGTTGAACAACACATATCTATGTGCCTCGTGTCTTATCAACATATTCGATAATAAACACGTCAATCTTTCCCAATGGACGACCTCACGCGATCCCTAAAGTCCTCATTTCGAATCGGTCTGTTGAATCTTGTCTCAACACCATGTAAGTACTGAGCGAGAATGTTAGGCATTCTTGACTAGGTACCCTCTCGCAATCGAACCTCTCGGCCGACTTCTGTTTTGAACGTAGGACTTTAGTCTCTGTAGGTACCTATAGTCACATAATAGACATATAAGTATACATGATTTTATCTATTACAACAAGATAAATGAAAGTTCATATTGAGACCTTAAAACACACCTTTCAATTGGGTACATCCAGCGGTACTGTACTGGCCTAGCTAACATTGCCTCGTTGGCTAAATGTATAGGCAAATGCACCATGATATCAAAGAATGACGGTGGAAAGATCCTCTCTAAATGGCAAAGCGTTAAAGCAATCTGAGATTCAAGAAACTTGAAATCCTGCATCCGGCCAACCTTAGAACACAAATCTCTAAAGAATCCGCTTAATTCAATTAGGATTGAGCTCACGTTTGGAGGTAATGTCCTTCGCACGGCGATCGGAAGTATTTGTTGCATCAAAACATGAGTGTCATGTCTCTTGAGTCCTAAAATCTTCTTCATTTTGAGATTGGTACATCGTGAGATATTACTCGCATAGCCATCTGGTACCTTCATGTTCTTTATGACTCTGCAGAAATCATCCTTCTCCTTATTTGCCATTGTAAAGCACGCAGGAGGCAAATATGTTTTGCCTGATGGTCTCTGCTTTGGGTGAAGTGTCCGTCTTATCTTCATTTCTTGGAGGTCCAGACGAGACTTCACATTGTCCTTTGTCTTCCCGTCAATGTTCAACAACGTCCCAAGAACATTGTCGCATACATTCTTCTCGATGTGCATCACATCAAGGCTGTGACGCAACATATTACCCGCACCAAGATTATGGTAAATCGAAGAAGATACTTCTCTTCTTCCAACAAGATGCCTTTCCTTTTCCTTATTATTGTCTCGATTTCTCTTCTTTTCAACTTTGGTATCAAACTTCTTTCCAAATATTATGTTAATTTTGCTCACTTGAGCTAACACTTCATTTCCAGACAGTTGTTTTGATACCTCTCTCAACTCCAGCTTTCCATTAAAGTTCCTTTTATCATGTCTATACCTATGATCTCTATCCAAGAATCGACGATGACCCATGTAACAAAACTTATGGCTATGTGTCAACCACTTGGGACTCGTGTCCTTATTGCAGTTAGGACAAGCGAGCTTACCTTTTGTGCTCCATCCTGACAACATTGCATATCCAGGGAAGTCACTAATAGTCCATAACAAAGCAGCACGCATTCGAAAATTCAACTTTGATAATGCATCGTAAGTGTCGACACCGACCTCCCACAATTTAAGTAATTCTTCTATCAATGGTTGTAGATACACATCGATATTATTGCCAACACCATGAGGGCCTGGTATAAGTAGAGACATCATGATGTAAGGCTGCTTCATGCACATCCATGGTGGTAAATTGTACGGCATCAATACAACAGGCCATGTGCTATGAGCAATACTCATCGTCCCGAAGGGATTGAATCCATCAGTTGCTAACCCAAGCCTGACATTACGACTATCACATGAAAAATTCGGGTGTTGCTCGTCAAAAGATTTTCATACAGGAGAATCAGCAGGATTTCTCATGCACTCATCATTGGTTCGTCCCTTGTCATGCCATCTCATGTTTTTAGCTGTTTGTGCTTCCATAAATAATCTTTGTAACCTTGGTATCAATGGAAAATGCCACAATGTCTTTGCTGGAATCTTCTTAACTTTGGAGGGAATAGTTGTTGCCTCATCGTCATTAGAATTATGTTCCGTTGTTTTCCATCTAGATATACCACACACACCACATGACTCATCATTCACATTAGTCTTCCAATACAACTGGCAATCATTGGGGCATGCATCGATCTTGTTATAACTGAGGCCCAGTTCTTTAATAATCTTCTTGGTCTCATAAAAGGAACTCGGCAACGTCTCACCCTCAGGGAGTGCTTCTTTCAACAATTCAAGCAACATAGTGAATGACTTGTTGCTCCATCCATTTAAGCACTTAAGTTGATACATTCGAACAACAAAAGAGAGTTTCGTGAACTTCTTACATCCCGGGTACAAGGCTTGTTCGGCGTCTTGCAACAACCTGAAAAATCTTTCAGCTTCAGGATTCGGTTCCTCTTGTATTGGCTCCTGTGATGGCAACTCAGTCGGCATGTCATCCACACCTGATATTCCAAACACATCATGCAACAATCCATGCATGTCATCATGTGGAGGCATATCATCATGTGTACTAGTTGCAGGGCCGGAAGTCGATGAAGAAGACGCCTCCCCATGGAACACCCAACGGGTGTAATTCGGCATAATTCCCTCACACACAAGATGATCTACCACTTCTTTATGAGCACGCCAAAAGAGGTTGGCGCACTTTACACATGGACATAAGATCTTCCCCTCGCTAGCAGCATTGTTGAATGCAAACTCAATGAATTCCTTCATGCCCTTAACATATTCCAAGCTCACCCTATATTGTCCAAGGAAACAAAGGGAACTCTAAAACAATGCAACTTTACAAGGAATCCAAATTCGAAGGAGAAAGTATTGCTCAACACATTACCTTGACTTTTGCATCCAGCTCTTATCCATCACTTGTATCCAACTTTGAACAATGCAATACTCTGCCCAAAATTCATGTCAATCCACTGTAGTTATTACTCTACTCAACATTGGTCCTGCTACTATCTTATATTCTAGTATAAATTGGTCGCCAAGGCTTCAGGACTTCTAGAGAAACTACAGCAATTTAGAGCACGGGAAGTGTTACCTCTTCTACCAAATGGGCTGTTGTTTTAAAGAAATTTAAATAATTAACCTCGTATATCTAATATATACTAGTAACATACAAGCTTGCAATGTTTGAAATATTTATGTATATTTGTTATCTCTTTATTGTTTTATTGTAACCAATTTAATATTTATTGAGAAGATGAGAAGGTGATTAAGATGAGAAGGTGATTAAGATGAGAAGATGTTCATTTGCCATCCAACCCGTTCATTTACCATCACAAGAGCCTCCTTGGAGTAGAAGGACATACCCCGAAATAAATAATAACCAACATCAAATTCCTTCTTTAGGGAGTTTTGTCGAATCCATGAGGGATAAACAGTAGAAATAATTTGAAATAAAGTAACTGATGATAAAAGAAAAAATGAAATTATAATCAATTAAATAACGAGATCAAATCTAAGACGAAGTTTTACACTCAAACTCCTTTAAAATGTGACATACTGTAAAATAGTAAAATTCATTGCCATTGCTACAACCTTCTGTAATTCTCTCTAATACTAAGATTAGATTAAGATGAGAAGGCGATTCTATGTAGTTTGGCTAGATCCATGGTGTTTGAGTGATGCCTTGACTCCTCTTCTCCATAGAGGACTTGAAATGATTTTTATTGTGTTGTGTTAAGAGAGAGAGAGGGAGGATAGAGACATTGTAGTGATATCTATGGAAATCTGGAGTGTAGATATTGGGCCAATCTTGATTGTGCTATCCATCCTCTTACTTTAATGTCGTCCATACACGTGGACAATCTTCATACCTTTTTTTTTTTTTTAGAACTTTTCTGGACCGAGAATCTTTAAACTGTTTGTTAGATTTTGATTCCGTGGATGCGTAGGGATATGGTGTTTGTTGTCCACTGTTTATTAGAAGTAAGACTACGTTTCTACCATGGCACTGTGGCCCATGTGTATGCCAATCCAGACTACGTTTCAAGTTGTTAGTCTAACCACATCAGATAATTTCCAACCTGTCATGCAATCCATCGTTAGGTGGACCCACACACCTAATGCAAAAATAATATCAATCCACTCTCTCACGTGGACCACACTTGTATTTAGTTATTTATCAATGCTATACATTATTTTGATAAGTGCATGAGGCTGATTTCAGTACAAGATATTTTATTATTTATCAACCACCTGTGGCCCACGATAAATGCATAAGGGTGATTTCAATACAAGATATTTTATTATTTATAAGGTTGATTTCAGTACAAGATGATATTTTGTTATTTATCAACATACTATACATTATTTTATATATTTATGGCCCACCTAATAATGGTGAGGATGAGAGACCAATTAGTAGGGGTTGAATGTCGCATGCACATGACAAGGTTGCAATTTTTTCTTCTCTTTTCACCGAGAGCGTCCTCCATACGATCTTCAAGAGATCTCACCATTAATTACTTTCGATCTTCTTTACAATGGTCCACCCAAAGGATAACTTCAAACTTTTCACGTGCATGTGACTTCAATCCATCAACTGGTGCCACCAGATTATATTGTGTAGAAATCTATCTGCATCCACTTATCATGTAAGCCATATTTATTAATAATTAGACATTGTTTTTTATGATCCTGCCCTCTTTGAGTTGATTTTTGAACGAGACAATCTTTATGTCTGACTGATATCTGCTAGAATGGCTAGATCTCACATAAAATGCATTTAATAGGTTAGGAAGTTATTCACTAGGTGGGCCATGACTTATGGTCCAACATTAATAGACTTGAGACAAATAATAATTTTAAAAGCATGACTATCAACCATCACTCTATGTCAGAGTACCAAATAATAATTCATTAAAAAGAAACATGACACATACATGTATTTGTACACAAATCATGCTACATTGGCATATAATGCAGACAGACATGCATGTATGGAATCTCATAAAGGATCTTCTTCATATATTGATAGCAAAAACATACAAGATGATAGCATATAATACATCTATTACATTATTTATAGATTAAAAAATCTAACTCAACTAGGTTAGATTAACTCCAAAACTAAATCAAGTTTTAGTCAATGTGGTACTTGATGCAATGCTCCAAAGCTATTTAAATTTGTGTTTTTCATGCTTGCAATGAAACTATAAAAAACTGAGGACTTAATGAAATTGCAAGAGAACACAAGAGAGTGGATGATAAAACACGTATTACATCGTAAAAGAGAAGATTACGGTTCAAGAGTCGGTCTCAAATGAGGAGTTTAACTAATTTACATCAATAATCAAGATTATTCCAAATGACATTGATCCAATAATAAAAAAAAATTCTCTAAAAAGCTTCTAAATGATTCAACACTAATTACAGCAATATTTTTTGGTGTGGATATCGAAAAAAGGACCACAAAATCTAGATTGGGATCTAATGATTATGGTGTATTTTAGAAACCATTCATGCTGGGATTGCACACATCCTTCGTATTAAATAAATGTAATTGGTTACAATAAAACAATAAAGAGATAACAAATATACATAAATATTTGAAACATTGCAATCTTCTATTTAATAAACATCCAATTTCTGCTATGAGACGATGTAAACATAAACCATAGTAGAGATAGCATTTTACAGAAATTCTGCAGCAACCAATATGAGGGATTTTTATTTATTTATTATTTTTTTTTTGCATGTGTCTAAAATCTCATTCCTAGAATAAATATCCATCAGAAATATGCACATATAAAAATGCACTACGTTCTACCATATTAGACTTATCTGGCATAGAAAATGCGCGCTAGACATAACTTTTTTTAGATATACTTTTAGATAAATCTCTAAAATCTAAATACAAAAACCTAAATTACAACTTAAATCAGCAAGAATCGAAACAAAATCCAATGAAATCTCTAAGAATAAAGAGACATAAGTTGGATCAAGATCAAAACAAATCAAGCACCAGAAATCAAGAAAAAATTACAAAAACCAAACCCTAAGTGAAAATTTTGGAGAAATGAGAGGGGAAGCGTGCACGATTGAAAGTTAAAACCCTTCCTCTGTCCTCAAAAAATGCCAAGCTGTAAATCGAGTAACTTCTTCAAATGAATAATCAACCGAGAAAAAAATCGAAAACAAGGGCAATATGCATCATCAGCTTAAAACAAAAATAAAAAAGCAAAGCTCTAAACAATGAGATCCAAAAGGAAAATAGATCTATCAGCAAGAATCGGATCAAAATCCAACGAAATCTCTCAGAATCGAGAGACATAAGCTAGATTCATATTAAAATAGATTAAGCACTAAAAATTGAGAAAAAAAAACCATAAGTAGAAAAAAATTGGAAAAAAGCTCACCGTCTTTTGAGGATCTGATGATCGGAGAGAGAGAGAGAGAGAGAGAGAGAGAGAGAGAGAGAGAGAGAGAGAGAGAGACGGTAGATTTGATGAAGACGAGAAAAATATTGGAGAAGACAGAGAGAAGAGCTAGGGTTCGCTTCGGTGAGGAGCTGCAATCGGTGTATATGCCCCTTGTTTTTTCTAGCATGCACTGAAATCGGCAATGGAGGAGCAGATTTCGCACAGAGAACAGGGTTTTGCTCTCGGATCGAACACCAAACCCTAATCGGCCGATATTGCAATGCGAGAAACTCCTCAAATCCAAAGCAAATGAGCTAGAAACAACAGGATTTTCCACTTCACGAGCAAGATTTGGTGAAATCAAGCAAAAAAAACTCCTCAAATCGAACCAAAAACGTGGAAATTGGATTTTGAACGGCCAAATGGGGAAAACGCACGAAAATGAGAGATTTACCGATTTTCGATTTTCGAGAGAATTTCAGTTGAGAAATCAGTAGGGAAAAAAAATAGAGAGAGAGAATGAGAACCTGAAATCGGCGAAGAGATTGCTGGTGTGGAGGACAGAATTTCCTTTCGGAGCTGAGGGATTTTGAGAGCTGCGGGATTTTGAGAGAGAGCTGAGGGAGCTGAGGGATTTTGAGAAAGAGCTGAGGGAATTTTCTTTTATAGCTCGTCTCATGTAAAGCTCAGATCTCAAACACGTGTTGCAACTGTGAGGTTCGTAAGCCCACACGTATGTGAAGCCTAGATAATCTGGTGGGCCTTGCAATGAACTGTTAAAAATAAAAAGGTCAAAATCAGACGGTGGTGATCACTGACCACGGATCAGGACCGGTTGGATCGATATTATTGAGTTTTATTTAGTAGTTTGGTGATTTTCTTAACCGACCATGAAAATCCACGTCCCATGAGTTGTTCAGATGGTACGGATGAAAGTACTTCAACCCAATATGCAGATCCTCCAAAGGTGGGTCATGTATGGTAGTGGGCCCATTGATCACAGTTTTAGGTGGTTGCATGGACTACTCGGCCTATCCCTGAACAAAATAGGCTAGATCCGGTCTTCCTTTACATCATTTTCTAAATGGTGGAGTCTCATCCAATGTTCCCGTAACATACGTGTATAGCCATCCATTGTAGTTGTCCATTGTTCATACCATTGCTTGTAAGATGTGACCCACCTGAATAGTGAAACGGCCTGGTTTGTAGGCCTTAAGATCTAAACAGTGAGGCCCACCTGATGGAAAGTTGTATCTCTCATAGGTGTGCCATGATTACGTGGGCCACATGCTTTGGAAAAAGAGAATCTGTGTGTGTGTGTGTATCAATGACTGCTAATACGTACATGTGGGCCACCTTCTGCTCTAACTGGCCTGATCTATGTATCAATGACTGTTAATACGTACATGTGGGTCACCTTCTGCTCTAACAGGTAATAACGGTTGTGATTTCTTAAAGATGAATCTGGAGTGTACTTTTCACCCACCTGTGAATCAAACAGAGCAATGTCCAGATGGAAAATGGCCCATTCATCAAAAATTAGACCTTTCGCCTCGGTTCTTATGCAACTGTGGGTAAAACGTAGACATTTCGCCTCGGTTCCTATGCAATTGAGGCTAAAAAGTAGACTTTTCGCCTTGGTTCCTAGCAACTAAGGCTAAAAAGTAGACCTTTCACCTCGGTTCCTATGCAAGTGAGGCTAAAAAGTAGACCTTCCGCCTTGGTTCCTAGTAACTAAGGCTAAAAAGTAGACCTTTTGCCTTGGTTCTATGCAAGTGAGGTTAAAAAGTAGACCTTTCGCCTCGGTCCAGCAGCAACCGAGGCTAAAAAGCAGACCTTTCGTCTCAATTCCTATGTGATTTGGGGCTAAAAAGTAGGCCTTTCGCCTCGGTTCTATGCAACTGTGAGGCTAAAAGGTAGAGCCTTTCGCCTCGGTTCCTATGCAAGTGAGACTAAAAAGTATACCTTTCGCCTCGGTTCCCGGCAAACCGAGGCTAAAAAATGCAGACCTTTCGCCTCGGTTCTATGCAAGTGAGGCTAAAAAGTAGACTTTTCGCCTCGGTTCCCATGCAACCGAGGCTAAAAAGTAAGCCTTTCACCTCGGTTCCCATGCAAGTGAGGCTAAAAAGTAGACCTTTCGCCTCGGTTCCTATGCAACTGAGGCTAAAAAGTAGACCTTTCGCCTCGGTTCTTAGCAATTGAGGCTAAAAAGTAGACCTTTTGCCTCGGTTCCTATGTAAATGAGGCTAAAAAGTAGACCTTTTGCCTCGGTTCCTATGTAACTGAGGCTAAAAAGTAGACCTTTCGCCTCGGTTCCTATGCAACTGAGGTTAAAAAGTAGACCTTTCGCCTCGGTTCCTATGCAAGTGAGGCTAAAAAGTATACCTTTCGCCTCAGTTATTTAGCAATTGAGGCTAAAAAGTAGACCTTTCGCCTCGGTTCCTATGCAACTGAGGTTAAAAAGTAAACCTTTCGCCTCGGTTCCTATGCAAGTGAGGCTAAAAAGTATACCTTTCGCCTTGGTTCCTAGCAACTGAGGCTGTGTAGACTTTTCGCCTCGGTTTCTATGGGCCGAGGCTAAAAATAGACCTTTCGCCTCGGTTCTTATGCGGCGAGGCTAAAAAGTAGACTTTTAACCTCGTTATTTAGCAACTGAGGCGAAAAATGAACTTTTAGCCTCAGTTCCATAGCAACCGAGGTTAAAAAATACATTTAGCCTCCATTTTTTCAATTGAGGCTAAAAAATTGAGGCTAAAGGCCTACTTTCTTGTAGTGGAATGATGTCTTTAATCTATAATACATAATTTTTTAATGCACGACTTTTCTCATTATAATTATGTTCTGAATTTCAACATCAGGACTGCAACCGGGTTGATTGATGTCAAATTGAGATATGCACATGAGGTAGCAGGCAACCGGGATGATTGCAGCACCAGTGAAACACGTCAGTCTGGAACTTGTGGTAGAAGGTCCCCAAGAAGCAAAGTCATGCAATTGGAGAAAGGAGCAGGTGCAAGAGATGGAGAGGGAGAGTTGAGAGGCTAGAAGTTACTCCTGATTTTTCCTTTGTTGAAACCAGTCGCACCGGTG
Organism: Magnolia changhungtana; assembly: GCA_030180095.1. Lineage (NCBI taxonomy): Eukaryota > Viridiplantae > Streptophyta > Magnoliopsida > Magnoliales > Magnoliaceae > Magnolia > Magnolia changhungtana. The sequence continues at coordinate 2,913,619 of JASAUF010000573.1, forward strand.
CCCGTACCTCAACTTGGAGTTGTGCATCAGCCCACCTTTGTATGAGCAGCTAGCTGAGCCATCGAAGAGAGGGAGGAGCCTTTTCTTTGCATGTAGCTTGGGTTTGCAAAAGAGCAAGGATTGTAGCTGTAGTGGGTTCCTATGACTCAAGACGGGAATTGTTGGATTATAGAAGCCTGGGAATGAAATGATGTTGGATTGAAATTGGAAATTGAAATTGAAATTGAAATGTGCACTAGAAAAGAGAGATGAAAGAAAAGATTATTATGTGTGTGAATCATTCTTTTGTTTGTTTCTTCTGTGTAATTATCTGGCATATAATACAAGTAGATTACATACCCCTCTCTCTCTCTCTCTCTCTCTCTCTCTCTCTCTCTCTCTCATACAAGTAATCATATAATACAAGTAATCTTGCAAACGGTTTAAAATTGTTCCTAAAATTCCGTCCTAAAATTTGACTATTGGCTACATTACGAAGGGTTTAAAACCATTTCTAAAATTTTGTTCCTAAAATCTGACCATTGGCACTAGAACGGTTTAAAACCGTTCCTAAAATTCTGTCTCTAAAATTTGAAACGGTACCCAAAACGATTTTGAACCGTTCCTGTTTTTTTGTGACGCCTCATTTACGAATAGTTTTAAACCACTGCTGAAGAATTTAGGAATGGTTTAAAACCGTTCCTAAATGACAATTTTGGTGTAATGGAAGTTCTTGATTTTCTAACATGGAGTTTATCTTCCTTCAATATGAGAAAAATGATCTAGCACTAGGTATAGTTCTCCTTGTTGCACTGGACTTTTTAATGATTCAACTGAATAATCTGGGCTGTTTTAGGCCCAGAACATATTTTGTGGACCACAATGTAGATCACATGTAACACCCCGTACTTTTTATACTCGGGTGTTTCCTTGGATACCTAATGCATGAGGTCACGTAAAAATATACTCTGTACACCATCGCCCAACCACCTATTTATCTGCCCATCTCAACTGTCTGATTTTGGTTAGTAACGACCTACCATACACCTTCACTTAGTTAGCCGAAAAGCTCTACAGGCTACTTAAACAAAACTTAAGTGCTATAGGATCATTAACCCTAAATCAAAATAAATCTAGTGCGCCTAATTCATATCAACCAAACGAAGTCATTTATGACAATATAAATCATACAAATAGTTTATTAATAGACCTAGATCTTAGTGTAACTCGCAATCATTCATTCATCTGAGTCCAACTTAAAGGTTCATCACTCAATCATCACACCTAGGCCATTAGACCACTAATTTAACCATTAAATCCCATCTAGGTAGACTCTAGGACCATTGCAACGATTGACGATCAGATCAAATGCAATCTGACCATTGGATCGACAAGAATCTACAATTAGAAGGCCGAAATCTAAACGTATGGCCCATCTGAACATTGGATCCACCTCACCTTTGGTGGGATGGCACAACAAACCTATTCAAGACAAATAGATGGAGTGGATTTCTCTAATCAACTTTGTGGACCATTAGTACCCTTAATATACAAACTAAAACTGATCCAATCGTCAGATTGATGATAATTGGCGCTTAACGGCCATATTGTAGTCATTATGGCTCACCTAAGCTATGGATCTGCCTCATCTTCAAACCTCTGCCCTAATATGGTCTTGAAAAACAAACTGATGGACTGGATTTGTCAAAGACATCCATATGGACCCCACACAAGTATTGTGTGCACGATAGCGTGTGCACCTGCGACACACCGAACTGGTCAACAGCGCAGACCGGGCGTTGATCGGAGGAATTTTCAAAAAGGAGAAATTCTCCTCTCTTCCCGCGCGTTTGCGAATTCAAACGAGTAACTGATGTTCGGGTCGATCATGGCCCACCATCACAGACCATTGTACCAATCTAAACCGTCTATCATGTTCGCGACACAGATCTAACCAAAACCCCATGAGTCCCACGTGTGGTTGACTGTGTGATTACACATAAGCACGGGCTTAAGAAGAGCTGTGTGTGTGAATGATTTTAAAAAACGGAAGCTATTTTCTACGCTAGCTAGCATCAAGCGTGCCTCATCAACCTTTAATCCTAGCCCTTCGTACAGTAAACTCTCGGCCATCCATTTCAAATCCACACGAGTAGGGCTTCCATCTCTTAGTAAGAGCGGCCGCCACATGTTGCACTCCTACCCATTAGGAAAAACACTAACAGTCATCCGTTGGTGGGTCCCACAATGATTAGGGGACCATCCAGTCCATCTAAAAGCTATGGATTAGAGGATGGGGCCATGGATCAAAAACCACCATGATCGGGCCCATGGTCTTCCTCGTTTAGATGAAGAACCCATCATCTTGTAGTGGGCCTCTTTGTTTGATCTGAGCTGTCCATCTAGTGGCCCATAGTCCCAGAAGTCCATCCATATGATCTGATCATAAACGTGCAAAGAAGTAACAGCCGATATTCCATTTAAACTTCAGGCCGAACCATTTTTATACCGCACACCCAACTAATCCCGTAATTAGTTTAAAAGTGTCTAGAAGTGGATTGGAATGCTTAAATACCCTCTTTCCTTTTAGGGCGGCAAATTCAAAAAGAGAGAAAAGAGAAAATAGAGAGGGAGAGAGAGAGAGAGAGAGAGAGAGAGAGAGAGAGAGAGAGAGAGAGAGAAGAGGAAAGGCGTCGCACCCAGTTGGGTCGACTCAGTTTGAGTCATAGCTGAATCTAGCATCCCATTCAGACTTTCCAATAGAGAAGAGAGAGCAGAAGGAAATGGAGAAGAAGATCAGAAAGAAAGAGAAAGAGCAGAAGAAAAGACAGAGAGGAAGAAGGAAAGTGTGAGGAAGTGCATCACAGCCCCATTCATTGAGTCGTTGACAACTCAGGGCTTAAATCCAAGCTTAGGTCTGGTTCGTGTGATGTAGAAATCCCAGTTGAGAGGAGAGAAAGAAATAGAGAGAAGACGAGGGAGAAGAAGAGAATAGAGCCGAGTGGGCTGCCTTGGTTTGGTTTGAGTCACGGTCCGAGTTTGGACCAAATCCTGACCTTGCTGGATGAGTCACTGAATGTTCTCTAGCAGTAGGAAGGAAGACGGAGAAGAAGAAATGAAGAGTAAGGAAGGAAAAGAGATGATGAAGAAAGAAAAGAAAAGAAAAGAAGAGGATCAGAGAGAAGGAGTGCTATCTCGAGTTGACCCGGCTGAAACTCATCGAGTCGAGTTGCACGAGTCGAGTCTGGTTCTATTGAGTCCAGCAAGTTTGCTGGGCGTCGCATGTTGAAAAGAAAAAGAAAGGGGAGAAAAAGGAAAGAGATCAACGGAGGAGGAGGAGAAGAAGAGTAGTAGGGAGTCGAGTTGTTGAGTTGACTCAGTCCAAAACCGAGTCAGACTGCTCGAGTTGATCCCTAGGTGTGGCTACTTGAGAGAAGTAAGGGGAGAAAGAAAATGAAGAAAAGAATGGGAGGTATTCTCTTGTCATTTCATTTAATTTAGGATAATAATTGTGTTGTTGTTGTTATTATTATTATTTTTTTATTAATATCAACTTTAATAATTATTATTATCATTATAATTGTTAGTATTATAAACTCTTACTGAAATATTGCTCTCAATTAACTTTATAATTATCTTTAATTTTAATTAGATTACTATTTTTATAATAATATTAAAAATTAATAGTAATTTAATTTTAGATTTTTAAATCATTATTACCATTAACTTGTATTTTATTGTTATGCAAACTAGATTTCAAATCCCTAGATTCTAGATAGTACATCAAAACTCTAAATCTATCTATTGAAATACCTAGCTTTAACCGCGACTATATAAATTAGGTGTATTGTGAATCTAACCGCACTAATTATGTTAATAATGTTAGATGTTGACCTTAAAGCGTGAACGTCCAACCCTACCAACACTGAGGGATAATCCAACCCCAAGGTGAGGATCACCCTTCAAGCTTTTCCTACATCATAATGGTTATCTTAGTTCATTTATTTTACTAATTGCTTAATATTAACAGAAGATGATGAAAAAATGTTAGTTCCATTCATATAATTCTTCATAGATGATTGATGGTTAGATTTAGAAATCAAGTATGATATCAAATATTCCTATTATGGTTTATACACACACACACACACACACACACACACACACACACACACACAAACACACACACACACAAGTACTTTTGATATCGCACGTGACTTGTCTTACCACTTTTTTTTTTCTTTATGGTGTATTTAAAGGTCCTCGAATTAGTGGCCATTTGTGTAATAGATTAAAATGAATTATCTGGTAGACTTGCCACTTTTTGGATCAATTGTTGCCTAAGTGGCTTTTGGGATATTTCCTTTTTTTTCACATCCTTGAGATGGATTTGTTTGCCCTATGCGGCTTGATGTAATATTTGCCCTAAGTAGCTTTAAGGGACCATCTTCACATAACCTTGTGATGATAAGTCTCACTTGTAGAAATATAATTGGCCACTGATTGCGTAGGTTACATTTAAACATCCTATTTGTTAGCCTCATGAGCCAGGGATGGTGGAATGAGACACTATGCTTGAGCTGTCGGCCTATGCTAGGTGGCAAACCCCCCATAGTAACCTTTGAGTCTTCTTAAAATGATTATTTGAAATTGGAATAATAATGGTTAGGCTAGTCATGTAATTTCATGGCATATGGTCTTTTCCTAGTGACTTGTCCGCCTTGGGCGTACCTTGAGTACTTTTTCGGGTGGTTAGATCTCCTTGGGCGATCTATATATTATTTTGATCTTTTTTGGGTGGTTAGTTCTCCTTCGACGTACTTTTGTATACTTTTTCGGGTGACTAGTCCTCCTTGGGCGATCTATATATTATTTTGGTATTTTTCAAGTGGTTAGTTCTCCTTAGGCATACCTTTGTGTACTTTTCCGGATGATTAGTCCTCCTTGAGTGATCTATATATTAATTTTGGTCTTTTTCGGGTGGTTCGTTCTCTTTGGGTGTACATTTGTGTATTTTTCCGGGTGACTAGTCCTCCTTGGGTGATCTATATATATCATAGTCTTTTCCGGGTGGCTGGTTCTCCTTGGGCTACTTTTTACCAGCTAGATGTGCATCCCCAGGTCTATGAGCATGTACATACATCCATGCATTTAAACAAGATCATCTTTGTAAAATTTATTTAATGAATGCGTACCTAATGAACCTTATCTGTATCCATGATAATTATTGTGTTATATTGTTTGTACACTGCCTTTGTTAACTATGCTTAATTATCTTGATGATATGATAAATCTTGGGGATTATACCTCACTGGATAGTCATTGACGCTATGGAACCATAATCAGTGTGTAGGAGACACAGATGATGCACATACTAGTGTTCATGTGGAATAGGAGGAGCCAGATGACCTTGCGACTCTCTTTCCTGATTTTAGCCCATTTTAATTTGTACTATCATATTTTGTAATAAGTTAAGACATTGGTTTGTATAAGTTTACGGGCAACCACTTGAATATTTGATTTTGTATATTTGGACTCCCTCTTATACTTGATTGCTCATATTTCGCTAGTTTATTAACTCTGATAAAAAAAAAATGTATGTGAAATTTGGGACATTTCACAGGTTAACACTCGGGTTTTTAGAAAAACGAGTAGTGTGCTCGGGTTCCAGGAACCGGGGTGTTACAAGATGGTATTAGAGAGAGTCTAGACTAACCTTGCCTTTGGGAAGCAAACTTATGCAAACCTTCAATGTCTCAAGTTGATATGTTGGAATTAAAGATTTGAACCTAGGTAAATTCATCTAGACTTTAGAGAAATTTCAAGAATATAGAGACCCAAACTTAGGTCCCCGTCAAAATTTATTAAGTTAGCCACTCAAACTTATATGGAAATCCCTTAGGATTAAAAGGAATTGAGAACATCGAAACTTAAAACATTATGCTCCTTTGAAATTCTAGGATGAACCATTAGGACTTAGAAACAAAAACTTGAATTTCCTTATAAGCTACCAGAATAATAGTTTGAACTTAGGAACTAAACATAGGCATCGGGGGAGAATAAATAGCCACTATACTACATATAGACCAAACAAGAACATTCCCTAGCCTTAGCTCCTAAGGAACGGTTTTTAGAAATCTAGAGTTTGATTTTTTCTAAAATTTTCCTTTAGCTAGAAACGAAATTGTCTCGACCTTCAATAAATGAAGAGAACTTAGGAATCGTAGGAAATTACTTTCCATCCCTATCGTATGTTACATCAGACATAAGCATTCCCCAAAACTTAAGGAATCGTACCAGGAATTGTAATTTGAAATCTCCTAATACATCTCTCTAGCTAGAGAACATATTTCTCATGATTTCCAGTATTCGGAAGAGTTAGAAGTGAATTTATAAGATTTGGATAAATTTTGAAACCTAGACTAAACATGAATTTGGGAATCTACATGAATTGGGCAAATTTCAAACTCAAATTTTCATATAAAACTCTAGGTCCTAAAATTTTCAGGTAGAGCATTAAGAAATCAGGTTGCGTAAGGAAAGAGTGATGGGTACTTGGGCATGTTCACATAGACTTGGGTGTTCTTATTGTGAAATTAGAAGATTTCATTATAATTCATAGGAATCTAGGTTGTAAATTCACATCTAAATAGATTGAGGGAAGGTACACCATCGGATGGATTTCCCACTTGTAATAGCAATAAGCGAGATATATGTTATCGAATCTAGAGGGTGAGATTTTCTTTAAGGGGGGTAGATTGTAACAACCTCAATTCTGTCAGCTAGTGGTATATATTCATACATACAAACAGCCTTCATAGGAAAATAACGAATGCTTAGAAATACCGCAAAGTATATTATAATTGTCCCTAATCCTATTAGAAGCACTGAATCTCGAGGACGAGATTCTCTTTAAGGAGGGTAGATTGTAACACCCCGTACTTTCTATACTCGAGTGCTACCTTGGATACCTAATGCATGGGGTCACGTAAAAATATACTCTATACACCATCGCCCGACCACCTATTTATCCGCCCATCTCAACTGTCTGATTTTGGTTAGTAACGACCTACCATACACCTTCACTTAGTTAGCCGAAAAGCTCTACAGGCTACTTAAACGAAACTTTAGTGCTATAGGATCATTAACCCTGAATCAAAATAAATCTAGTGTGCCTAATTCATATCAATCAAACGAAGTCATTTGTGATAATCTAAATCATACAAATAGTTGTTCAATAGACCTAGATCTTGGTGTAACTCGTAATCATTCATTCATCTGAGCCCAACTTAAAGGTTTGTCACTCAATCATCACACTTAGGCCATTGGACCACTAATTTAACCATTGAATCCCATCTAGGTAGACCCTAGGACCATAACAACCATTGACGATCAGATCAAATGTGATTTGACCATCGGATCGATAAGAATCTACAATTAGAAGGCCGAAATCTAAACATATGGCCCATTTGAACATTGGATCCACCTCACCTTTGGTGGGATGGCACAACAAACCTATTTAAGACAAATGGATGGAGTGGATTTCACTAATCAACTTTGTGGACCATTAATACCCTTAATATACAAACTAAAACCGATCCAATCGTCAGATTGATGATAATTGGCGCTTAACGGCCATATTTTAGTCATTATGGTCCGCCTAAGCTATGGATCTGCCTCATCTTCAAACCTCTGCCCTAATATGGTCTTGAAAAATGAAGTAATGGACTGGATTTGTCAAAGACATCCATATGAACCCACACAAGTATTGTGTGCACTTGCGACACACCGAACTGGTCAACAGCGCAGACCAGGCGTTGACCCGAGGAATTTTCAAAAAGGAGAAATTCTCCTCTCTTCTCGCGTGTCTGCGAATTCAAACGAGTAACTGATGTTTGGGTCAATCGTGGCCCACCATCACGGGCCATTGCACCAATCTAAACCGTCTATCATGTTCGCGACACAAATTTGACCAAAACCCAATGAGTCCCACGTGTGGTTGACCGCGTGATTACACACAAGCACGGGCCCAAGAAGAGTTGTGCATGCGAATGCTTTTCAAAAACGGAAGCCGTTTTCTATGCTAGCTGGCATCAAGCATGCCTCATCAACCTTTAATACTAGCCCTTTGTACAGTAAACTCTCGGCCATCCATTTCAAATCCACATGGGTAGGGCTTTCATCGCATAGCAAGAGCTGCCGCCGCATGTTGCACTCCTACCCATTAAGTAAAAAACTAATAGTCATCCGTTGGGTGGGTCCCACAGTGATTAGGGGACCCATGTAGTCTATCAAAAGCTATAGATTAGAGGATGGGGCCATGGATCAAAAACCACTTGATCGGACCCATTGTCTTCCTCGTTTAGATGAAGAACCCATCATCTTGTAGTGGGCCTCTTTGTTTGATCTGAGCTGTCCATCAAGTCCCAGAAGTCCATCCATGTGATCTGATCATAAACGTACAAAGAAGTAACAGCCGATATTCCATTTAAACTTTGGGCTGAACCGTTTTTATACCGCACACCCAACTAATCCCGTGATTAGTTTAGAAGTGTCTAGAAGCAGATCGGAATGCTTAAATACCCTCTTTCCTTTTAGGGCAGCGGATTCAAAAAGAGAGAAAAGAGAAAATAGAGAGAGAGAGAGAGAGAGAGAGAGAGAGAGAGAGAGAGAGAGAGAGAGAGAGAGAGAGAGAGAGAGAGAGGCGCTGCACCCAGTTAGGTCAACTCAGTTCGAGTCGCGGCTGAATCCAGCGTCCCATTCAGACTTTCCAATAGAGAAGAACGGGCAGAAGGAAATGGAGAAGAAGCAGAAGAAAAGACAAAGAGGAAGAAGAAAAGTGTGAGGAAGTGCATCGCAGCCCCATTCGTCAAGTCGCTAACAACTCGGGGCTCAAATCCAGGCTTAGGTCTAGTCCGTGTGATGTAGAAATCCCAGTTGAGAGGAGAGGAAGAAAAAGAGAGAAGACGGGGAGAGGAAGAGAATCGAGCCGAGTGGGCCACCTTGGTTTGGTTTGAGTCACGGTCTGGGTCTGGACCAAATTCAGACCTTGCTGGATGAGTCGCTGAATGTTCTCCAGCAAGAGGAAGGAAGACGGAGAAGAAGAAATGAAGAGTAAGGAAGGAAAAGAGAGGAAGAAGAAAGAAAAGAAAAGAAAAGTAAAGAAGAGGATCAGGGAGAAGGAGTGCTGTCTCAAGTTGACCCGGCTAAAACTCACCGAGTCGAGTTGCATGAGTTAGGTCTGGTTTTGTTGAGTCCAGCAAGTTTGCTGGGATCGCATGTTGAAAAGAAAAAGATAGGGGAGAAAAAGGAAAGAGATCAACGGAGAAGGAGGAGAAGAAGAGTAGTAGGGAGTCGAGTTATTGAGTCGACTCAGTCCAAAACTGAGTCAGACTGCTCGAGTTGATCCCTAGGTGTGGCTACTTGAGAGAAGTAAGGGAAGAAAGAAAATGAAGAAAAGAATGGGAGGTATTCTCTTGTCATTTCATTTAATTTAGGATAATAATTGTGTTGTTGTTGTTGTTGTTGTTATTATTATTATTATTATTAATATCAACTTTAATAATTATTATTATCATTATAATTGCTAGTATTATAAACTCTTACTGAAATATTGCTCTCAATTAACTTTATAATTATCTCTAATTTTAATTAGATTACTATTTTTATAATAATATTAAAAATTATTAGTATTTTAATTTTAGATTTTTAAATCGTTATTACCATTAACTTGTATTTTATTGTTGCGCAAACTAGATTTTAAATCCCTAGATTCTAGATAGTACATCAAAACTCTAAATCTGTCTATTGAAATACCTAGCTTTAACTGTGACCATATAAATTAGGTGTATATATTGTGAATCTAACCGCACTAATTATGTTAATCATTTTAGATGTCGACCTTAAAGTGTGAACATCCAACCCTACCAACACTGAGGGATAATCCAACCCCAAGGTGAGGATCACCCTTCAAGCTTTTCCTACATCATGATGGTTATCTTAGTTCATTTATTTTACTAATTGCTTAATATTAACAGAAGATGATGATAAATGTTAGTTTCATTCGTATAATTCTTTATAGATGATTGATGGCTAGATTTAGAATTCAAGTATGATATCAAATATTCCTATTCTGGTTTGAATTGAGCACTTTATATATACAAGTACTTTTGATATCACACGTGACTTGTCTTACTACTTTTTTTTCTTTATGGTGTATTTAAAGGTCCTCGAATTAGTGGTCATTTCCGTAATAAATTAAATAGAATTATTTGGTGAACTTGCCACTTTTTGGATCGTTTGTTGCCTAAGTGGCTTTTGTGATATTTCCTTTTATCACATCCTTGAGATGAATTTGTTCGCCCTATTCGGCTTGATGTAATATTTGCCCTAAGTGGCTTTAAGGAACCATCTTCATATAATCTTGCAATGATAAGTCCCACTTGTAGAACCATAATTGGCCACTAGTTGTGTAGGTTACCTTTAAACATCCTGTTTGTTAACTTCATGAGCCATGGATGGTGGAATGAGACACTATGCCTGAGCTGTCAGCCTATGCTGGATGGCAAACCCCCCATAGTGACCTTTGAGTCTTCTTAAAATGATTATTTGAAATTGGAATAATAATGGTTGGGCTACTCATGCAATTTCATGGCATATGGTCTTTTCCGAGTGACTAGTCCTCATTGGGCATACCTTGAGTAATTTTCCGGGTGGTTAGATCTCCTTGGGCAATTTATATATTATTTTGGTCTTTTTCAGGTGGTTAGTTCTCCTTGGACGTACCTTTGTATATTTTTTCTATTGACTAGTCTTCTTTGGGCGATCTATATATTATTTTGATATTTTGTAGGTGGTTAGTTCTCCTTGGGCGTACCTTTGTGTACTTTTCCAGGTGACTAGTTCTCCTTGGGTGATCTATATATTATTTTGGTATTTTCTGGGTGGTTAGTTCTCCTTGGGCGTACCTTTATGTACGTTTTCGGGTGACTAGTCCTCCATGGGCGATCTATATATATCATAGTCTTTTCTGAGTAGCTGGTTCTCCTTGGGTATACCTTTGAGTACTTTTCCGGGTGGCTAATTCTCCTTGGGCGACTTTTTACCAGCTGGATGTGCATCCCCAGGTCTGTGAGCATGTGCATCCATTCATGCATTTAAACAAGATCATCTTTGTGAAATTTATTTAATGAATGCGTACCTGATGAACCTTATCTAATATTCATGATAATCATTGTGTTATATTGTTTATACACTGCCTTTGTTAACTATGCTTAATTATCTTGATGATACGATAAATCTTAGGGGTTATACCTCACTGGATAGCCATTGACGCTATGGAACCGTACTCAGTGTGTAAGAGACACAGATGATGCACATACTGGTGTTCATGTGGAATAGGAGGAGCTAGATGACCTTGCGACTCTCTTTCTTGATTTCAGTCCATTCTAATTTGTTCTATCATGTTTTGTAATAAGTTAAGACATTGGTTTGTATAAGTTTACGGGCAACCCCTCGGATATTTGATTTTGTATATTTGGACTCCCTCTTATACTTGATTGCTCATATTCCGCTAGTTTATTAACTCTGATAAAAAAAAAAATGTATGTGAAATTTAGGACATTTCACAGGTTAACACTCTGGTTTTTGGAAAAATGAGTAGTGTACTCGGGTTCCGGGAACTGGGTTGTTACATCACACCAAACAAAATAATCTTGACCACTGATTTAATAGTCTATACAATGAATGGTCAAGCTCATTTCTAGAAATAAGTCTCATCAAGAACTCTTGTCGTAGATTTGTTCAAGCCCAGCATGGATTGTGCACATTTAGTAAAAAATAATCACTTTTATCAGAAAATCCTATCCATCCTAGGCATGGCTCAAAAAATAAATGGCTCGAAAACAAAAGTCCAATTTGGAAAGGGAACAAATCATCCAATTAGTGTGATTTTAACAATGTATCCGAAGAAATGTATGTTGAATGTAGGGGTAGTAATGGGCAGCCCAGGGCCAAACCCTAACCTAGCTAAAATGGCTTTGGCACTGGGCAAGAGGGCTAGCCGCATAAGGGAAGAAGTGAAATGATTAAAGGCTTAAAATAGTCCAATTTAAGAATGTTTGGGGGATATTCCCTCCATCCATGAAAAGTCTCATCATCTAAATAGTTTGATCATTTGATAACGGGGCGTGGGAGAAAGAGAAGAAATCATCATTTTCTTCTCAAGCGCACTCCTTATCCCTTGAATCCACAAGAAATAAGAAATCTCTAAAAAAAAAAAGAAATAAAATTGATATTATTAATGGAAGTATGTTGCTTGTAATATATCTCATATGCTTATATAAGAAAAATAAACTCTAGACTTTACTTTGACTCAAAATATTACATTTTTTTTTTCTAAAATAGTAAAATTTATTTTAAAAAAAAAATGTCTAATCATACTAAAACTAGTAAACAACCTTTAGATGTTTGAAATAAGGGCTTTGGACTACAATCAAACTCTTGAAACCTTAAAAATAGAAAAAAATAAAAAATAAAATTTAACGTATTAAAATATATTATAATTTGACTCCTAAAACAATTGAATTTTGCAAAGTTGTTTTTAGGCCAAGTAACTTTGGGTGGTTGGCAAGGGTGTAAAGCTCCTCCATAACTTTCCAACAGTATATTGTTATAGAGACCCATCCAACAAAAGGTGACCAAAAGCATTAGAATTGGACCAAGATCAAAGGCTCGAAACCCAAATTCCCTTAGAATTTGAACCCTAGGAACCTTAGAGCCCCAAATCCCCTAAAACCTGAATCCTAGAGTCCAAATTTCTCGAAAACTTAAACCCTAAGAGCTTTAGAGCCCAAATTCCCAGAAAACTTGAAACCTAACCCCTAAGAAGCCTTAAAACTTGATACCTTAAACCCAAGGAATCCCAATTCCCCAAAACCCCCAACCAATCTAAGCTGTCCCTTGCTACTCAATCTTCTTAAAACTAGCGTAACCAACTAAAGGATCTCTGAATAAGGTGATTTATAGCTCATTGAAAGCTCATCAAATGATCTTTTCAAGGAGCTAAACATCACTCAAGTTTGACTAGTATCGAAAGAGATCTAGTCAATTTACTGAAGCCGACTCTAGAAGAAACATGGGTCACACCATCAAATATTTTGGCCCAACTTTTCAAGAGACAAATGACCTTCAATAAGGTGATTCCAATCTTATTGGAAAGCTTACCTAATTATCTTTCCAACAAGTCTAAGACCACAAAAAACAAACATGTAAGAAGAGAGATACAAGCATTTTGTCAAGGTCGAGCGCTGAAGAATGCGCATGTAGGAATAAAATTTGTGCCAAAGCCGAAAAGAGTACTTATCATTACCAGACTACTCCTATCACCTGAAAATGCCTCGAAGGATGTGAAACTGTCACTAGCGAGAATTGGATCCCTAATGGTTATGCCTATTTAGATGGTCAATCTCATTCGAAAAGAAGAGCCTAGAGAGGTCTGAAAGTAACAGAGAGCGAGAGGAAGGCCAAAGAGGTTCAAAAGAGGTCCGGGGAGTGATAGAGACCGAGATGGAGGCTAGAGAGGTCGGAGAGAGGGATAGGGACACCAAAGGAGAGAGAGAGAGAGAGAGAGAGAGAGAGAGAGAGGCCAACCTAGCCACCAACCTAGCCACCCATCTTAACCACACATTCAAGCCATCCATACCCAGTCTCTAGTTAATTTGAGTCTCTTCAACGGTCTATAATAGCTGGAGTAGCGAGAGGATTTGAGATATCTAACCATTTCTTCCACAAAAAATGTCCGGTCTCTCTTCTCCTTTCTCACATCTCATAGCCCTTCTCCTTTCTCACATCTCATAGCACATGGTCACCTTCTCTGGTTCTACTAGGATATTGTACTTCTTATTTCTAGCTATAACATCTCCTTTCTCATATACCCTATGCTTATATTTTCTTTACTTCTACTGATATTTCCAATTATGCTCCGTGTTTTTCCATTAGTTGGAACCTGACGCCATAGAAATCGAGAAACCATTTGTCTTTTTAATTTCTTACATTAGTTATACCCCAATCATGAGCAATGTGAGCACTTCATCTCTGTGGTCATGATTGTGTTGGTTTCACTTTAGTCCTTTTTCTTTTTTGTGTTATTCTTAAAAAATTGGGCTGACATTGAGCACATCAACTCTGTAACTTGGATGTAAACATATTACAGAACTTCGTCATATTTCCATCTTTATTATTATTATTTTTTTAATCTCATAAAGTATGAACCGCACGTAATGTGGGTGATTTTTATTTTTATTTTCCATTGCGGCACACTTGTGCTTTGTTTTTCTCTGAACAATGTTCGGACATGGCCCTTTGTCGTCCACTTGTCAATCACGCCCTTCACTCGTCCAAGTCTTGCTATTTGTTAAAGAAACAAGGGTTGGGCCCTGATATGCTCCATTGGATTCATCTTGATCGTTGAGTGGACATGCCAATTGATCTTCTTTTAGTTGGCATGATCGCCCAGTCCAAGCTTCCATGAGAAGGTGATGATGCCCTCATCAACATGCTACACCATTTCAATGTAAAGTTTAAAACATCCAACCATTTCAATGTTAAGTTTAAAACATCTGAGGCGTGCAAAAGGTTGGATCCACCATGATCAGAAACTGATAGAAAAACAGGCTGGCTCCAACATTGGGTGGGTCAAACCTGTATGTTGGGTCAGATCATAATTCATCATTTGATATTGATTACGTGATCCTCCTGATGGGTGGACCCACCTAATTTCCACGACAAGTTATCTTCATGGAAGGGTCCACCCATTAGAATCATCAAACAAACTGATGCTATGAAATCACAAGCAATCCAAGGAGAGGCCTATCGAATAGAAATTTCAAAGTGAAGATTAGACCTATTTTGTTCCCCTGCTAGATCTTGACTGTTAAGTTCATCTTTTATGCCATTGATGGAATTATTCTAATCATAATCAATCGATCGGCATGATTTTTGCACCATAGCTTTCCTCTAATGGTACAAATCCATGAATGATCTAAGTCAATGATGCTCTGTGCTAGAAACTTCTGGGTGCATTCCCCTCCGGAGAATTCATTCATTCTGCTCCCGAAAAAGTAAAATATAGGGAAGGAATTCACAATACAGAGTATTACTCTTTAAGTGCCTTCTTTAGCTAAAGAGATGGCTTCAAATTCAGCAACAAACAGAATATTTACAAGGTTGCTGACAGTGAAGCAATTAGTGGAAAGTTTACAATGTTGACGAAAATGCTGCCATGCAGAGTTTAAGCTTGCAGTTCCTTTACTATACCCCTAATGACATTACACTGTCTTTGAGCTCATGAGAGACTATACCCGAATTCCTTTGTTTTTAGGATTTTTGTTCACAGAACATCTTCGCATTCTATCACCTCACTTTCACAACAATACTTTAACTGCGTCCAATTGCCTTTTTTGACAGTCCAATTCTACTTAGAATATTAAGATACTTTTAAACAACTGCTGGGAACTGCTACACCTATTTCACAAAAGAACTGCTTCACATGTTCTTCGGGAAGGTAATGCAGAGAGGCTTGCTTGCAAAGGGAAGAGTAACAGAGCATTCATATTAGATTATTGGTCTGCCTCACTTCTGAGTATCTTTGCTATATTAGAAACAATACATTGTACAGAATCGCTTCAGTAATTAGTTTATAGCAGTCTTACTCTTCCACCGTTTTTCTGCCTCTTCTTCTTTCCTAAATTGATTCGTGTTCCTCACACCTTAGCTGCTACATCTCTCTTTTCGCCTTTATAAAACTTGACTCATTTACCAATAATCTCGGCACGAACATGTCCCACCTTTGAAAATATGGAAACGGCGTGAATCTCTTAGTACAATCTCTCGCCTTTCTACTTGTGAGACGAATTTCATCCAGTTGTGACAATCCCTACACACTCGAAGGTTCTTAATCACCCTGATGATGCCCTTTCCTTTCCCACTTTGCAATAGACCGAACGAAACAGCCAACTTCTCACTATGAGAAGCAATGATTGCTTCCTTCTGCAAATCATCAACATCGTGAAGAACATACTCCGTCATGGGGAAATAGCCCATGTCTCTACATTCGCCATCCAATGCCTCCAGTTTCTCATAAATCACCTTCCAATGTGGATGACAAACATCTCCCGCCACAAAAACATGCCGTCTGTTCCCGACCTCGATCCAGCTGCTCCCGACTTCCTGTTTCTTCAACCCCTTATTTTTCATCCACCTCCTCACTCTCACTGCATCGCTCCACATGCCAAAGGCAGCATACAGATTTGAGAGAAGTATGTGGGTTGTCTCATCTTCAGGTTCTAAGTCTAGAATTTTCATTGCGGCATGCACACCAAGATCAAGTTGCTTATGTGCATGGCATGCTCCAAGCAACACTTTCCACAGAATCAAGCAAGCACCTTGCTTGAGTTTGAGGCAAGAAATGCCGGCCTCAACCCATGTTTTAGCGATTCCAAACTGACCCAAACGACCAAATAGATCAACCATGCAAGCGTAGTGCTCGATGCTAGGATTTACATTGTGGCACTTGCTCATGGAGTTGAAATAATGAGTCCCTTCATTGACAAGACCAGCATGAGCACAAGCTGTAAGCACCCCGAGAAATGTTACAGAGTTCGGCTTGATACCCTCTGCTATCATCCTCTCAAAAAGTTGGAGAGATTCATAACCCATGCCATGATGTGCGCACCCAGTGATCATGGCGGTCCATGAAAACACATCCCTTCTGGCCATCCTTACAAAGATGCTCGATGCGTCACTGATGCTACCGCATTTTGAGTACATGGACACCAATGCGTTATTGATCGACAATGAAGAAGCTTGAAGATTACAATGGTGATACCAGTGTTTTACAACAGAAGCATGAAACTGCTTGCCCAGCTGTAATGAAGCCGATCTACCACACACAGTGAGAAGAATCGAGAAAGACAAATGATCATATTGCAAGCTTTGCTCAAGCATATCTATAAAGAGCAAGATCACATCATTGTAATGACCATTGATGGAATACCCATCCATCATTGCATTCCAAGAGTAGGAATCTCGCTTGTTGATGCCCTTGAAGATCTTCTCGGCATCCGCCAGCTTATTACACTTAGCATACATTGTAAGAATAGAGTTATATGTTGAAGTGCCTACCACTGCATGGGCAGACCGCCTTATTACATGGCCATGGATCTCCCTACCCCATCTCCAACATTTTGACATGGACGGATGTGATGACACCGCACCAAGAACAATTGTAAAGCTATGATCATCCGGTTCATATCCTGACAATGGCATTCTTGTAAATAGCTCCAAACAGTTCTCCAACTGCTCATTCTGCACAAAACCGGCAAGCATTGAATTCCAACTCACAATGTCCCTGCATGGTAGCCTCTCAAAAACCCTCCTCGCTTTTGTCGCTTCCCCGCACTTAGAATACATTGTAATAAGCGAATTGGCAATGCTTGTATTGTCTTCAAGTTCCAATTTGATCATTTGAGCATGGATTTCTCTTCCATGCTTTAAGCCCGAAACAGAAGACACGGCACTGAGCACACTGAGAAACGTTATGCGGTTTGGTTTTGCACAAGATTCTAACCTGAGCAGTCTCCGAAACAAATCAATGGCACTTTTTTCATCATCATTCTGTTCATGTGCGGCCACAATTGCATTCCAAGATACTATGTTTTTCGAAGAGATTGTTTTGAACATTTTGTTTGCATCATCCAAAGTCCCGCACTTGGTGTAGAACGTAATGAGAGAATTCCCCATCGTTGTCATGTTGAGCAATCCATCTTTGACAATCTTTCCATGTATTGTCTTCCCATGATCAAGTGCCCTAACAGAACCACAAGCATTGATCATACTGGCATAAGTGCGCTCTGTTGGGGCCACCAGTCCCATCCAAAGCATATCCGAAAACAATTGAAAACATTCGCTCCAACACCCATTGAAGACATAAGCAGCTATCATTGAATTCCATGTTGGGACATCATCTAGAGAAGAAAGTGGGATCTCTCTGAACACCCACGCAGCATCGTCTAAGAAACCACAACTCGAGTACATGGTTATGAGGGAGGTCCGCACACCAGCATCTGAGACGAACCCTATACGTAAGCACCACCCATGAAGCTGCCTACCGATACAGATATCTCTCAGACCAGCACTTGCCTTGAGAAGGCTCCCCAGTGCGAATTCATTGGGGCATGTGCCAGCCTCCATCATTTCATCAAACAGGTGGAATGCCCGTTGGAAATTCCCAGATCGAGTGTTCGCTGCAATAATAGATGACCACGAGATAGCGTTTCGCTCAGGCATTTTATCGAACATTCGGTGCGCGTCATCCAATTTCCCTTGCTTTATAAGGGAGCTTAAAACATTGTTGTAGGTGAACGTATCGAATCCAGACGGAGAGTGTTTGTTCTCTCTCTCGTTTAACAGATCCGAAGCATCTCGTGGTCGTTCTTGCGAGCAGAGGCTTCTAAGATCGGCCACTTGTTGGGTTAATTTGGAAGCGGAGACATTGATCGATACTGCGTCTTCAGAAATGGAAACGAGGCATGGATTGTAGGTGAGGCGCTGAGATGCAGGTAGGTGTTTGTGAAAATGTCTGGGTGGAATGGGTTTAAGAAAGAGAAGGTGGGTATTGGCGTTGGAGCGTTGGTTGTGGTACTGAGGAAGTGGGCCGGCCGCTGCTGAAACAGCTGCCATTTTATTTTTATTTTTGCTAGATTTGTACAGACAATGTAGACCGGGGCATCGTTTCAGAAGCGTGCGGTGAAAATGGATACTGGGATACTAGATTGAGAACGGATTGGCTACTACCCCTGCCACTAGCCCCGTGGTTAGTGGTCGGTGCTCTGTGGGGTCCACCATGATGTACGTGTTTCATCCATTTACATATCATTTTAGGCTTGATCCAAAAAATGAGAGGGATATAAATCTCAGGTGGACCACACCACAGGAAAACAATATTGATTGGATATCCACCATTAAAATCCTCCTAAGGCCCACTGTACTGTTTATTTGACATCCGATCTGTTGATTAGGTCATACAGCCCTCGATGAATGGAAAAAAAAAAAAAAAAAACAAAGAGCATCTTGATACGAAACTTTTATAGGCCTCAAAAGGTTTTTAATAGTTGTTGCTTATTAAACATTGTTTCGTATAATGTGGTCCACTTAAGATTGGGATATAACTAGTTTTTGCTCTCATACACTAAAATGATCTAGAAAAATAGATGGACGGCATGGATGAAATACATACATCATGGTGGGGGCCACAGTGCACTGACCATCAGCCATTGGCTGGAGACGGGGGGGAGTAGCCAATCCGTTTCCTACTAGATTGCACTCGGATGGACGGTCGATTTGATGGGACCTACTACGGATGGATCATGTTTTCGTACTCCGCCTGGAAGATCCTAACTGTCTGATTGGTGGAGTTCTGATAGACGGCTATCAACAGATACGTTCAGGATTCATGGTATTGGGGTAAAAGTCCGTTTATGAGATGCTGAGAATGGTGTATATGTGAATCAAGAATAATTTATATTAGAGCTCACTGGATGGACGGTTTGGATGATCCAACCATTTAGCCACATCTACCGAGTCAAGCGTGCTGGATGGATATGAATTCTACATTAGCGATGGGATGGAAAAACAATGGACCAACACTACCAATGGTTCTCCACGGTGAGCTTTCAGCTTGTGATGGATAGGGGCGGCTCTAAGGGGCCACCGTGATGTATGGGTGTTATCCACACCGTCCATCCGCTTTGGCCTATCATTTAAGGGTACTAGCCCGGAAATAGGTACATCCAAGTGTTGGCTTTCGGTTTGGCTCCATCATGTGTGACCTGTGCAGGCGTGCCATAACCAATGGTTCAAACTGAACAACTTGACCCAAGTGCTACTATAGGTAGGTGAAGCATGAGATCTCTCATCTAAATGGGCCTCCCTCCATATTTCCACAGTTTCTCTTTTTATTTTCTGTCCCCCTCCATATTTCCACTGATTCACTTTTATTTTTGTAATTTTCTTCTTACTATATGTAAATTTTCTCCCTCCATATTTCCACAGTTTCTCCTTTATTTTCTTTAATTTTCTTCTTACCATATGTGAATTTTCTATTTTATTTAAACTTCTTTTCATGGACAAAATACAAATGTCAATCCATGCAATCGAAATCATGGCACACATGAATGGCGTGTAGCATGAAAATCAAACTCATCAAGATGTGCTTAACTACTTGATTTCATTTGCGGAATTTGCACTGCTGAATTCCTCTCTTTCTAATCACTCATTTGATCGCCACTAAATGTATGATGGCTTGATTCTCAGCTATGCTCCATCCACAATTTGCAATTTCAACCATTCAAATTCACATTCACACCTACCATATCTGCCACACATACAGTGGATGAATGGCCATCACATCATCAGACATATTTATCAAGATGACCAATTGAATGCATCTATGCCATGCTTGTCCACATGTATGTCAAGTCAGTCTAAAATCCTTGGCAAGGATCCATGGGCCTAAGTAGGTAGTTGTTTTCATTTCTTTATCTTTTACTAATAATTGCTTTAGGTGAATTCTATTTTTTTTTTTATTACTTTTTCGGACAATTTAAATGTCTTTGCTCAAGTGCATTGGAAGTGCACTTCTGCTAGAGTGTATAGAGTGAAAAACCACACAATGCAAACATGTACAAAATTCCCTGCGCATTAAAAAAGAAAAAAGAAAAAGAGATTACCGAAATAAAAGAGGCCATCCGATGCAAAGCTCCCAAAATCCATGAACCTCGAATGCTCATCAGATGCTAATGTCCTTGATAGCATTGACTACTCTTTCCATCTGCATTGCACGGCTACCCTTCACCAAAACAACATTAGCAGCAGCTAACCTTTCTCTAACTTTGAGTGCGATGGATTTTGAGTCAACTACGCACATGTCATTGTTATTTCCCAGTAAATTCAAATTCTCAGCTGCCAAATGAAACATTTTCCCAACACACGCGATCAAACCAAAAGATGCATCAAAGCACATGTTTAAAACTATCTTGTGTGCCTCTGCATCTGTTGCGCCCAGCACAAACCATGTTGATGGTTAGAAAGAATTGAGCAACTTTTCACATTGGACAAAGGATATTTCCTAATCGAGCCAGTGAAGACATACATACACTTGTAAAATTTACCAATATAGTATCTAATGGCATGCATCCTGCAAAAGATTGATATACAACTTAGCTAAAACATTCAAAATAACTGAAAGGGGTCTTGGTTGAAGCATTTCTTCAAATGGTTAACGTGCATATTTCAAACCAGATAAGAGACTTGAAAAATACACCGAAAAGAACAATTCAAACCTCCAATTGGGAATTAGAAGCCCCAAATTTCATAACCAAATAAGATTTTTTTTTAAAAAAAAAAAAAAAAAAAAAAACAAAAACAAAACAAAACAAAACAGAGAGAACAAAAGAAAACAAAAACTAAAAATTCAGAGAAAAAAAGAATAAATGGTTATTTTAAAAAACCCAACTACATTACCCAAAATCGTTGCAAAATTCAGAGAATAGATATGCACACATTCAAATCAGTCCTTGCATATGGGTTTTAGAAATCCCAGCCATAGATCGAGGCTTCATCAAAACATAGTGAATGGGGAAGGAGATGAAGAGACATGAAGCCCTAGGGATTCGAGAATACAACCTCTTGTGAATCAGATCAACACCATCAACACCTGATTCGAGAATCTGTAAATGTAATAAGCACTTCTAAATTAGGGATTCGACCATGCAAATCCCTAAAAATGGATTCGACAATGCAAATACCTAAAAATGGATTCAACAACGCAAATCCCTAATTAGGGATTTGTATTCAACAAAGTATATTCCTAATCAAGTATTCTAAAATAGATCATACCTAAGAATCTGAGATTCACCAGCAGCAGAAGACCGAACTGCAGAAGAGTGCAGAAAATAGATCCAAAACCCTCAAGAGCGTAGCAGATCTAGATACTATGGTGAGATCCCAGAGCAGGTTGCTGCAGCTGGAGAGATCTCAAAGCAGCCATGAGAGAGAAAGATGAGAGAGAGAAGGAGAGAGTCGTGGAGTTGCGTAGAGAGAGAGAGAGAGAGAGAGAGAGAGAGAGAGAGAGAGAGAGAGAGAGAGAGAGAGAGAGATGGGTAGGAAATAGGAAAGAGTCGTGGAGTTCGAGAAAGAGAGAGAGACGGGTAGGAAATAGGAGAGTCGCGCTCGGTTTTTTTTTTTTTTTTTTAATATGGTATGATATCCGTCGCTGGGCCTTACATAACGCCACTGAAACTGTAACGCATTTGCCGTCGTTACCCCTTTTTGTTGTAGTGTGAGAAGATCCATGGCTTATTCAGCCTAACAATATGGTTGTAAGATGATCAAGCGAATGTAGAAGGGTGGGATTTTCTTTCTCTAAAGATGGGTTGCACCTTGTCTTCCATACAAAATGATTTTTAACTATGAAAATTGTCAAATAAAATGGAAATATTTATTGTCGATCACACAAGGAGCAACTGCAAGATACCTTTTTGAATATTAATACCGGTAATAGTCCAACGTAGAAGCATAGACTTGAATTATAGTTAAAGATTATCGCTATTGGATTATGACTAAGGATTACTGTTACTCCTAAGATAGAACTATGATATGATAATGAATGATAATTTGTTTGTTGGATTGGTATGAGACCTTTTGCTTTGCTGAACTTCTTACTATTTATAAATATCTGTTGCACTTTCTCTTCGTATGTTTCTTTTATTTATTTCAACGGTAATGGCAGCCGAATCGTTGCCACATCAGTTTTTAAGATTCTTTTATTTCTTCGTGTCCCTCTAACCGTTCTTTTTCGCTTGACCGCTTTCCACCTCTTAAACTTCTTGGATGTGCCCCATCATCACATGATGTGTACCATCCATCTCTACGCGTGCCAACTGTACTTTTGTGAAAAGCACTCCAAATATTTCTGAAGATCTTTCACATACTATTTCTTTCTTGTATAATAACATGTGTTCATTTCTAACTAACTATTTTAGGAACAATCAGAAATAGGGTACAACATTGACTTACACATTGCCTTGCCTTTGGTCAAAAAGGCGAGAGTTACGCTTGGCTCATTGTTCAATGCAATAAATGTAATTGGCCAGACAAAAATATCAAGTTTAGCCATCTTGATTGAACTCGGCCACCTTAGTCGAAAAACATCAAATTCGGCCATCTTGGTTAAACTTGGCCATCTCGTTTGAAAAACATCAAAGTCGGTCATATTGGTTGAAAAACATCGAAGTCAGCCATCTTGATCGAAAAATGATAAAGTCAGTCATCTTAATCGAACTCGGTTGAGAAACATGAAAGTTGTCTATCTTGACAAAAAAACATCAAATTCGGTTGTGGTAATGGAGATTGTCAGCCAATTTATTCCGGATAAGGTTTATGGTAGACTGGGGTAGTAGCACAACCAAGAAATTTGCTCACTTCTTAGATTAGTTGTAAAACTTGGTCACAATCCAAATGCTGCCGTTCGGCCACATGAGGTGGCTCAGTATTTGTCAGGTATTGTTCCCTATTATGAGGGATATTTCTAGGGAAATGTTGCCCCCCAGGTATTCCCTGATTTCTGGCCTAAGGAGTGAAATTCTTGCTATTCTGTTCAAATTGTATGAACTCAGCAGGTGGAGGAACATTATGCACTTCCTGTATTGGAGCAGGGTGCGTGTTCCATTGTGAAAGAAGTACTTGTGGTGTTGGCTATACAAGCATCAAATTTTCAACAAATTGCTGAGGCACAGTGGGCACTCTTTCAGCAAAAATACCCATTATTCGATTTAAGCTCTCAATCTAACTGGTTATCCACCTATTGAAAGTTTCAGCCTAGATTCGTGACTGCTCAGCCTGAGCTCGTGACTGTTTTGCAATATGTTGAATCCCCATTTGCATATCATGTAACCCATCCGCCATTATCTCAAGAGTATTTGTCCGAGATAAAGATACCCTATCCAGGTTTGGTGGATTCGGCGATGGGCTTGACTGTGTATTTAACAACTTAGGCATTGGTTGCACCTGCATTTCCTTCTTTGGTGTAGGAGGTTCACTAACTGTAGAAGTATTATGAGTACCTCTCGGTTCATGCTTTCACAAGATTATGGCAACCAAGTAGTTTTTAGTCCCACTGTGCGTGTCACAAATTATTGGCTTTCGGTTTGTTGCGGTCATGTGTGACCTGTGCATGCATGCTAGAATTGAATGTGTGGATCAATTCAAACCAAGCAACTTGACTTCAAGCGCCAGGATAGGCAGATGCGTCAAAAGTGAGTGTATATGATCGAGACCTGAGAAGATCAATCGCTTATTCAGATACTTGCAATATGGTTGTAAGATGATCAATAGATTATCGAAGGGTGGGGTTCTTCCTCTGAAGATGGGTTACACCTTACCTCCCATATGAAAAAGCTTTTAACTACGAGATCTGTCAAACAAAAAGGAAATACTTACGGTCAATCACAGGAAGCAACTATAAGATACCTTTATGAAAGATAAAGTGATTAGATTGATACTGGGAATAGTCTAATGCAAAAGCATGGACTTGGATTACAACTAAAGATTATTATTACTGAATTATGACTAAGAATTACCGATATTCCTATGATAGAGCTATGATATGATAAGGAAAGATAGTTTGATTTGTTAGTTGGATTGGTATGAGAATTTTTGTTGTGCTCAACTTCTTGCTATTTATTGATCTTTGTTGCAGCTTTTATTTAAGTGTTTCTCTTCTTTATTTCAACGATTATGGCAGTTGAATCGTTCCCACTTCTATTTTGCAGATTCTTCTGTCTCTTCGTGTCCCTCTAATCATTCTTTTCCACTAAACCACTTTTCACCTACTAAGCTTCTCAGCGGTGCCCAGTCATCAAATGACATATACCGTCCAACTTAGCGCCAACTGTACTTCCGTGAAAAGTGTTCCAAATATTTCTGAAGGTCTTTGTATGCTATTTCTTTCTTGTACAATGACACATATTTGTTTCTAATTGGCTATTTTAGGGCCGGTTAGAAATATGGTACAACACCAAGGCTCAAGTGGACCACAGTGTAGGAAGCAACGACAATAATGACACCCACTATTAAAACCTTCCGAGGGCCCATTGATGATTAATTGCTATCCAACCCATTCATAAGGTCACACAGACTTGGATGAAGGGAAAATACAAATATCAACTTGTTAAAAGTTCAATGGCCCTTAAAAAAATTTTCACAATAGAGTTTAATCCTCATTATCTTTATCCTTGGAATGGCCTATACTTAACTTGTACAAAAAAATGAATGGACAATGCAGATAAAACTCATATATCACAGTGGCCACTCATAGCTTCTCTCCCTTCCTACCTAGGCACCTGTGGGGGTAGTACCCAATCCGCATCCTTCGATGGGCGGGCATGGATTGTGTACCACCCCTCTAGACTTATCTAAAACGTCCAATCTTATCAAGATATATATATATATATATATATATATATATATATATATATATATATAATCCACATTGTTCATCCATTTTGATAGGTCATTTTAAGGCATGATATTATAAAAGGAGGCAAATTGAAGGCTCGAGTGGACCCCACCACAAGAAGTCAGTGGGAATTTAAAACTTATACTTGAAAACTTCTTACCGGGGATAAAAGTTTTAGACCAAGCTAATATTTATGTTTTCCCTTCACATAGGTCTATGGACCTTATGAAGAGGTTGGATGGCACATACACATGATGGTAGGCACCAGGAAGTTTTCAACTGTAGGAATTCAATCCCGACAGCTTCCCATGGTATGGTTCACTTAAGCCTTCAATTTCATGCCTCCTTTTTAGATTCATGCCCTAAAATAATCTGTCAAAATGGATGGACGTAGCAGATAAAACATATACATTAGGATGGCCCCACAAATTCCTTGACATGACCGCCTGTCTCTAGCTAAGTCCTAGTGGAGTTAGTACCAGTCCCCGCTCCTCGACCCTCGTACACGGACTTAGAGTAGCTACTGTAGCTACCTCGCTATTGAAGTGATGTCACCAAGTTTTGTGAGCCCCACCATGATGTATGTGTTGTATCCACACTGTCCATCCATTTGGAGAGATCATTTTAGGGCATGAAACAAAGAATGAAGCAAATCCAAAGCTCAAGTGGACCCCACCACAGAAAACAGCAGGGATTGAATGTTTACCATTAACAACTTCTCGAGGGCTACAAAAGTTTTCGATCAAGCTGATATTTATGTTTTCTTTTCCTCCATGTCTGTGTGAACTGTGAACAAGTTGGATGGGCACTAAGAATGTTTCAACGGTGGCATTATTGTCCCCGCTGTTTTCTGTAACCGGTTCACTTGAGCTTTGGATTTGCTTATTTTTTAGACTCATGCCTTAAAATGATCTTGCCAAATGGATGGATGTATGGTATGAATACAACACACACATCATGATGGGGCCCATAAAATTTGGACACATCAATTCAATAGCCAGATAGCTAGCTACTGAAGCTGTCAGTAAGAAATCCATACATGCCCCTCACTCGGAGTATTATTAAGGTCAGAGCCGAGATAACCATAGGTCGACGCGACCTTCAACGAGCTTCCCAGAAGAACAACTTAATAGGGTTGTCAAGCCCGCCGATGGAAGCTAAGGGCCACTAAAGTTAATGATCACAAGCACACTTTGTCTGTATTATCATTGGAACGACACCAACCTCCCGATAGCTCGACCTCGTTTACCTCTGAGGCGTCGCTACCTCTATCATCCGACCTTATCTACAGGTCGGACGAGTTTATCAGCTTCAGAATGACTTTTAATCATATCCAAGTGAACTACTCAAAGATCTCTCCAGAGATCCCAAGGGATAAGTTTAGAATCTTAAAAATCTTGGAAGTTAGATATCTCGGAAGGATCTTTGATACATCAGGAATTCTAATTTGACTATGTTGCTTACTTGTCAAATAGAAAAGATTGTTCACGGTGTGATCTTCCCTCTATTATAAATAGGGAGGACCTCCAACGATGAAAGGTACACACAAAATTTTACAAACTGATAACTCCTTTCCTCTTAGACTGTTTCTACAAAGACCAAAATCCCTGACCTTAGCATCGGAGGGTCCCCCGTATTAGCCAAGGTCTTCCTTGTTTGTTTTACGTGCAGGCACCCAAGGATCTAAGAACGGTCTATCGGAAAACTGCATCAACACATATATACACCTAGATTAGGAGTATCAACAATGGGGTGGCCTGCCCAACCAAAAAGCCTGGAGCTTTGTGCTTAGACCTATTAGCTTGGCCCATGAACTGGGCTCGTAACTAATATGTTCAATTCCATTAATTTTTAACTAGGTTAGGCTAGGGCCAATCAATTTTTATAGCTTGAGCTGAGCTTGCTATATTAGGCCTATGCCTTGCTTGGACCGATCTCCGGCCTTGAGTTCAGTGTCAGGCTAAACCGGGCCTTGCATTGCTCAACCCAAATTCGGCCAATCGAGCGGCTGAAATCCCAACATATCTTATTACAACACGTGGGAATGTATTATATTAAACCCTTCCAAAAGGAAAAAGAATAACAAGAAATGGATTGAATTTTTGTTCATTTGTGAATAATGAATGTTGATGATAAAATCTGGTTCACCCTTCGCTGAGCACCGAGCACTTGAACTGAACCTTGTTAGCCTGTACATGAGAAGGACAAAGGAGACCATGGCTAGAGCAGGGGACCCTCCGATGTTAAAGTCAGGCTAGGAATTTAGGTCTAAGTAGTGTCGCTAGGGCTTAGGGTGTGAGATCTTACGTACATGTTCTTGTAGCTATGTCTCTTATTTATACCTTTTGATCAAAGTAATTGTGCTTGTCATTCTCAAAGACGATTTCGATAATAGGAGGGATGGCTAACAATAGGAGGAGCTGGACTCCATGTGTGCGTTACTAGAGATAATCTCTGAGCATGACAATAGGATTTCTGACAATAGGAGGGAGCGAAGCACACACTGATGTTGGCAGTTATCCGGAGATCGTGCGCTGGATCTTACTCTATGTGTGCGTTACTAGAGCTGATCTCTGAGCATGACCATAGGCTCCATTTCCGTCCGAGCCGACCTTATAGTATAGGACTGTCTTTTAATAGTTCGAACCCGTACGCAGGTCAAGCCTGGCTATTGGTCGGCAAGGATCAGGTCAGAGCGGCCGGTGGGGATGTGTAATGACTTCTTCCAGGTTCCAGGTTGATGTGAAAGCTCTACAAAAGAACTTGAAAGCTGAACTTTGGTTACTACTGGACCGGGTTAAACGAGTTATCACTGACAAGTTGAGGTTTGGCTATCGACCTTAGTCATCCGACCTGCTATGGCGAGTTAGCTTAATTGGCCGAGCCGAGTCCATATCTTCCGAGGTTGGCCCATATTTTCCCATATCAGAAGCCCCCTACTCTCTGAGTTTGAGATCGGACTCAGGGAGTAAATGCCTGGGGAAGTGAGCTGTCGTTCCCTCCCTTATGATGAGTCGATAAGATTGAGATGAACAGCCGCAATCATTACTTTCCGCACGATTGATGCGCCATACTCTGGTGGCGGCCTTTCGGGTACGAGCCTGTGGTAGGTGAACATGTGGCGACAGTTAGGGATTCGAATCGTCCGAGTGAGCAGGGCATTGCCGCGTGGACACTGAGAGGTGGAGGGTCATCTGTGCATTAAATGCTATTCATTGCTGACGGCACACGACTCTTGAGGTTCTTAGCTCGGACTAATGATAAGCTATCACGTATACCGTTAGGCTCGGCATCATGTCATTTCAGCTTTGGAAACGACTATCTGTTATGATTACGGGTAGCCGATTAAGGTTATAAAAACTGCCATCTATTTTCATTTAGATCCTCTTGCATTCTATTCCTCAGAGAGTTTGCGCTGTCAACTGTCTTCCGGAGAACAATTTCCTGTGAGTTCTCTCCTTCTCAAATCTTCTTTCAATTTTTTTCGCCTCATTACGTCGAACGGATCAGACAAGGTTTAAGTAATCCAAGTAGGTGGAGATGAGTCTGAGCCAGAGAGTACGGACTCCGAGCGCAGGGGCTCGGAAGGTCCCTTTGAGGCGATACCACTTCGACCTCCAAGAAAGAAGACTATGGGCCCAAAAGAAAAAGGCCACGCTAAAGGATCGAGAAGAATACCTTAGGATTCGGCTAGAAGAGCCATGGCCGAGCCTTTGGGAGGTTGGTCCGAGGTGGTTGTTCCAGAGGGTTCGGTCTTCGTCGAGTCCCAGATGGCTCAAATTCGTGCCAAGTACTAAATCCCTGACTTGGTGCACATCAGATTTCCTTATAATCTCGACGCTCCAGGAGATCCAACTGATGGAGATGTTGCTATCTTTATCTGCGCCCTCTAGTGCGGACTTCAGTTTCTAATTCATCCTTTCGTGCGTGCGATGATCACACGTTTGAGGCTGGCGCCGGGTTAACTTGTCCCAAATGCCTGGCGAATCCTGATTTCTTTGTATGTTATCCGGCGCCAGCTCAAGAACTAGGATTTGACACTGGACGAATTTCTATCCATGTACCAGGGTAGGCATGACTCGGCTGAGCCATGCTGGTACTACTTTTCGGCAAGGAGCCAATGCACTCCCAGCCTCATTGCCAGACTCCTCTCTTCCAACAAGGTTTGGAAGGGAAAATGGTTCTGGGCCTCGAGGGAGTGGGAAGCGTCTGCATCTGAAATCGGCCATATGCGGGATAGAGTGCCCACCAAGTTTTTCAACCCAAGTCGAGTATTCTGAGATTCATGTTATATTTTAGTTTTCTGGTCCGCCTTTTGTTCTGACCCCTGTCTTTTGCTTAAAGATTATCCAAAAGGTTCTCCCGAGCTGTCTTCCTTCCTCTGAGCCCAAGTTGTCAGGGCTCGGGTGCTCAAAGAAGAACAACATGTTTGACATAGTATCATCAGTCCGGACAACTTTCTTTAGTTCGGATTCAATAGATTCAAGCCTCTCCCCACTGCCTTAGGTGAGTCTTGCAGCTTTGTATACAACTTTAGTTTTCTTTATAGACACGTTTTGAGCTGATACCCTATGGCCAGGTATGGCCGAGGCCTCAGGTTCTAAGAGGAAGAGGGCATCGGTACCACGTCCCCCTCTTAGCGTAATAATGGCTTTAGAGCCCCGTGTGAAGATCAAGGCGAAGAAGAAGAAGACTACCCCCTCCACGGCCGAACCAGCTATAGTCGAACTTGCTCAGTTCTTACTCCAGCCCTCGAGGCTCCTCCAACTGCTCTACACCCTCGCCTGGGATCTAGAGGGAGGTGGTCGGAGAGATTGCTGATATGAGTCCCTCCTGTGACAGAGACGTCTTGGATGAGCTCGTGGACATCATCCTCATAGTTACTGAGGCAGATTTGTTGGCCGACAGAACAGACACCTTGGTCGGAGGTGCTGTCATGCGCGAGGCTGAGCCCCAAGCCTCAGCTGCTAGTGGTGTCGGGAGAGCCGCTAATCCAGTTCCTCCCTCGGGATCGGAGGCATTTACGCTTGGTTATCACATGTCTCTCTCGACCGATTGGGCGGCCAAGTATGCGCTTGAGACGTCGATCGCCAAAACACTTACCTGCCTTCTCGAGTCGTTCGTCCATGACTACACCATGGTTTGCTATACGGTAAGCTTTCAATGTGACTCGTTGGCTCTGATCATCGTTTTCTGTTCTCTTATCCCCTACTTTTCTAAGTGTTGTCAATGTTTCTCTTGGTTCGGGAGAGACTAAAGGCGATGACCCATATCGAGGGGGAGAAGCCCGAGCTCGAAGACCTTCTGAAGACTTTGACCACAAAACGGGAGAGGTTGAAAGGCCTAGTAGGGGAAGGCCAGTTAAGGGAGCTGATACTTCAAGGGGAGGTCAACGGACTCTAATTTTGACTGGATTCGGCTGAGTTTGAACTGATGGGTACAAAGGCTCTCCTCGAACGAGTGGAGGGGGACAACGCGCGATTAGCATCCGAGGTTGAGCAGGCCAGACGCGATGCTGTCGTGGAGCTGGCTAAGCAATGTGTCGAGCTCAAAGCATTGGCTACTTCACGAGCTGTTGCGGCCGTTGAGGAGTTCAAGGCTTCTGTAGAGAGGTCCGCCTAGGTGGATAGGGTCTATTACTATGCCCATAATGCCACCTACAATGCCTATTTGGGTGATGTTAGAGGACTCTATCCGGATCTCGACCTCGATGCTCTGGCTACCGAGGAGGTCAAAGATGCTACTGATGCACCTGCCGCTACTGAGGCCAAAGGCATTCCCGACGTTCAACCTCCTAGCTCTGTGGCCAATCCCCCCCCTGGACAGAATGACATCATTCATTTTTTATAGTAAAACATTGGCGCTTTTGCACTTTATATTTTTAATCTTGCTTTTTAGTTAATGATTCCATTAGTTGATTGTGGATTACGTTTGTTGGGTTTGTCAAATTGTCGAATGACGAGACGACCTCCTTTATAAGGGTCAGCTCATCGAAGGATTTTATTTCTGCATTTGAGAAATGGTCCCTCGTAGCATGCTTAGATAGTGAGGAGAACATCTTTTAGGTGATCGACTCGCCATTGGGATCTCCTTCCTTGGGAGAAGCCCATGTAGACTAACTTCATGTAAAAAATGACATTCTTTACTAAAAATGTTGTCGTAACAAGTGGTCCCGACTCATACACTGTTCCCATTTATGGGTAGTAGATTTTCAAGTGCTCAGCGTTCTAGGGATGTGGCAATGGTCGTCCTTCTAAATCCTCCAGGCGATACAATCTTGGTTTGGTCGAGCTAGCTACTCGGTAGGGTCCTCCCAATTTGGACCCAGGGACCCCACTCCGAGTTCCATTATATTCTGAAACACATGGCAAAGGATGAGATCTCCTCGTCGGAATCGTCTTGTTTTAAACCTAGAATTGTAGAAACGTGCGACCTGCTGGTGCCGAGCCGCGACCCGTAATGTGGCGGTGTCTCGCAGTTCTTCAAGTAAGTCGAGACTCGTCGTAATTAGTTTGGTATTCTGTTCACCTTGATAGGTCCATACCCGAGTAGTGGGAAGTCCTATCTCAGCTGGGACGTCTCTCCTGTAGTTGACTGAGCAGTGGTTCTGTATGACCATAAAACAAATGGAAGTTCCTTGGTCCAATTGCTCTTAGCTTTCTCCAGCTTGGTCTTGAGATGATTCTTGATTGTTTTATTCACAACTTTCACTTGGCCATTGGACTGAGGATGACGAGGTGACGAGTAGGCGTTGACGATGCCGAGCCTTTGGCACATACCTCTAAATCTATCATTGTCGAACTATTTCCCGTTGTCGGACACAATGGTGTGCGGAATGCCGAACCGACAGATGACGTTCTTCCAGATAAAATCTGTTATCTTCTGCTTGGTAATCTTTACCACATGCTCGACCTCTGCCCATTTGGTGAAATAATCCACTGCTACGATTACATATTTAGTCTGCCCATTGCCTTAAGGCAGAGGCCCAATGATGTCAATCCCCCATTGAGTAAATGCCCACGGCCCACTCATGGGGGTCAGCTCTTCCACTGGTTACCTCGGGATAGCAGCGAATCTCTGGCACTTATCGCATCTTAGGATGAAACTCTTAGAATCTTCTTGGATTGTTAGCCAGAAGTATCTTTGACGAATTATCTTCTATGCCAAGGAGTGGCACCAGAGTGATCCCCACAAATTCCTTCATGTCTCTCTGAGGTACGGCTGGGAGTACCCTTTTTTGTACAAGGTGTAACACCCCATACTTTTAATACTCGAGTGTTACTGTTTAAATCATAGAAAGTATTTAGGCACGTGAGAAACATAGAATAAAACTATAAAACTACCATCAAATAATTCACAAAGAGACCATCCTTATAACCCATGAATCCTTCTAAAAGATCTTATTGGTCTACAACTCCCATTGAGTTAATTCTAAAGTTATTTTATGAGTCCATCAACATATAAGAAGGGTCCTACTCACCAATCACTGTATAAAATCGAAAATATAAGGCAACCCAATAATCCCTTGTGTGCATCGTAAGGTAAGTGAAGGCATTTTAGAAGGATCATTAGTTCGTGACATTTTATAAGGATGTGTATACATGGATCAATGTATACACATATTAGATCGGTAAGTGAAGGCATTTTATAAGGATCCAAACTGTCCATCTAGTGGACCATTAGACCTTAAAACATCTTAAAGTTAGGATCAAATCATTATATCCACCGTTCATTAGGCATAAATCCCTTAACCTAACAATCCACAACTTGATTTCTCACTCAAAATGGAGCCTAGGACATTCAGACAATTGATGCTCAAATTCGAAATGATCTAACCGCTAAATTGTCAATAGATGTTAACTAGATGCATTCCAATAGTCATAAGACTATGAACTAGAGATTTGAGCAAATCCCACCATCAGATTGTCAGTATCAATGACTGACTATCAAAAGTTACACTAAGCAGCCGTTTCAAACATCTGATCCATAAATTATTGAGTCATTACACTCAATTTAATGATCCGCCACTCTACTGTTGTGATTGGACCCTAAGATCATTAAACCTACTAAATATTTCCATATAGGCAGGGCTAGAAGTACTAAGAATCATTAATGAACATATTAGGACATGATCTGACCGTTAGATTGTCGAGTATCACTAAAGGGAATGTAAAACCATCAGGTAAGGCCCACTCGAGCTATGAATCTACCTCACAGTTAGATTAGTGGTCCATCTTAAGCTATTTGGGCTGATGGACAAGCTAGATTTCGTGTAAACAACTTGGTGGACCACTATCAATCCGTGTTGAGCTGATCCGTTCATTAAACCTCACGATCGTACGTTCAATTTAGATATAGGATCAACGGATAATAGAAGTAAATGAAAATTTTCTTTAAAATGAACTACAAACCTTTATAACGACTAATGAACACATTTAAATGCAATCTAACCGTCGGATTGATGAAAACCTACTATTAAGGACCCCAAATCATAAAGTATGGCTCACCTAAGACTTGGATCTACCTCATCCTTTGGGTTGGGCCCTAATTAGAGCTAACAAAATAGATGAATGGAGTAGATTTGCCAGATTCATCACGGTGGACCCCACTTGAGACGATGCACGTGCACGAATCGTGCACAGCCGAGGTGCACTGAAAGGGCCACACAGTCAAACCATGTTTGAGCCATTAGGAGAGGAATTTTCCTCTTTTTCTTTGTTCTCCCGCTGGAGATAACTCAAACGGACAACATCTGTTTGGCTTGGAGACAACTCACCATCAGCTTCCCATTTATAGATCTAAACCGTTCATATTATGGAGGACCTAGAGCTATGCAATCCTTGTCAAACACGGGTGCAGTTAGGTCATGTGCAACCACTTTCTGAAAAAGGCAAAATCCATCCATGTGAGGAGAAATCCTCAAATCCTAGCCTTCCATTTAGACTCATCTCAACCACTCACCACCATTCACGCGGATTAGGGTTGTTAGTGGAAAACCGATGCCGATTCTGTTGCGCCAACAGTTTCTCCCTGCCACGGAATGAATCCGGGCCATTTAACTTTGATCTAACAGATCTAGGAGAGTTCAGGGAACAGTTAAAATAGGAAAGGATCGAGCAACAGTCGGTTTTACCCGTTGCTTATGACCTTTCAATAGAAACTCCACCGATTCTTTCAGAGCTCAAACCCACCAGGAAAATCACCCCGAAACTCGGAAACCTCCCTCCTGTAAGCTCCTTGGATTGATTCCTACCATCCCCACTCCTCGGATTAGAGAAAGCTCCGTCAGATGGCAATCCTCCATTGAAGCTTGAGCTTATTCCCCGAGAGCACCGCTGCATCTGTTGGGTTCTAGGTAAGCCAAGATCAGCCCTACCATTCCACTGCAAACTCCAGGCCATGTTGGTGGTATCAGACGTGAAAAATAAAGAAAGGAGATGGAAGCAGGAAGAATAGAGAGGAGTGGGGTGGCAACGGGGTTGCATTGCTGCACTCGTCGTGCCACTGAACAGTGGAACTCAGTTTGTCTGAGCTTGAGTTTGTGTGGGCTACCTTGAGCATCCATTCTTGCTATTGGACCTTCAGCAACAATAGAAAAGAAGAAGAAGAAGAAGAAGAAGAAGAAGAAGAAGAAGAAGAAGAAGAAGAAGAAGAAGAAGAAGAAGAAGAAGAAGAAGAAGAGAGCGGTTGACTGTTGCACCACCTAACTTGAGCGAGTCGTGCTCGAGCTAGAATCGGTCCAGGCATTGCTGGACGTTCCAGTAGTGAGAGGAGAGAGAGAGAGAGAGAGAGAGAGAGAGAGAGAGAGAGAGAGAGAGAGAGAGAGAGAGGGAGAGTTGGGAGTCGAGTTAACTCGCTGCCAAGTTGTGGCTGCCGAGTTGACTTGGTCCAGATTCTTGCTGGACGTTCCAGCAATTTTAAAATAAGAAAAGAAAAGAAAGAGACAGTAGAAGATGAAGAGAAAAGATGAAAGGAAAAGGGAGAAGAGAGATCCAGGTTGAGTTGGTTCAATGCGGGGTGGGAAAACTGAGTCGACTTAACTCAGTTTACCAAGGTATGCTTGATTCCTTCATTTTAGGGTTTTAATGATATTTTGAATTAAAATAATCTATTGTCAGATCTTCTTGTGGGATGTAGGGATTTTAGATTCCAAGCATTGCTCTAGAATCTTATAATCGGGCCAAGTTGTGTTGGGGATCAACACATTTGAGAGATTGGAACTTTCCTTTGAACATTTGGAATCTTAGAACCTCTACTGAGAAGACTCACCCTTTGAGCTTCCCACTTAAGTTCATTAATCTAATCATAAATGTTGCCTTAATTCCTTCCATTTAGTATCTCCTAAGTTACTTGATTGAGCTGCTTAACTTATTGTGTGAATATGTGAATATGTTAAAATACTGCGCACCTGATTCCCGTGTTAGATAATGAATACATCTCTTAAATTATAGCAAGCATAAATGATTGATGATAACATGCTATCTTTAGTTGTAGATTGTTAATTAACTGTATGTTTGCCATTTGTGATTGAGTGATGTAATGAATGAAACCTGTCACGAACTCATCATCTTGCAGTCCATATTTGACTTACGCGGCTTGGATTGCACATATGCCTTATATGGCTTGGACCGCATATTTATCCTATGTGGCTTGGATTGTTTATTTATCCTTCGTGGCTTTGATAGAACATTGCAC
Source organism: Magnolia changhungtana (assembly GCA_030180095.1). Taxonomy (NCBI): domain Eukaryota; kingdom Viridiplantae; phylum Streptophyta; class Magnoliopsida; order Magnoliales; family Magnoliaceae; genus Magnolia; species Magnolia changhungtana. Next base: position 2,949,866 of record JASAUF010000573.1, read on the forward strand.
CATTTTGTGGCTTATTGGTTATATTTGTATATTTTGTTGATTTTCAGGTCATTATGCGGAGTTTTCTATGATTTTCAAGTGAAGCTAAAGTTCGCTTGTCAATTTTCTGGCCATCTTGCAGAGTTCATATAATTTTCGAATGACACCGGAATTCTTATGTTGATTCTTTCTTCATCTTGTGATGTTCAGTTGTATGATGATTTTTGGGTGGAGCTGAAGTTCGCTTATCGATTTTTCAGCCATCTTACGACGTTCGCATATGATATGATTTTTCGGGTGAAGTAGAGGTTTAAAGGTTGATTTTCTATCCACCTTATAGATTTCACTTGTATTATGATTTCCTGGTGGAGCTGAAGTTCGCTTATTGATTTTCCAGCCATCTTGCGGAGTTCACGTATAATGTGATTTCGGGTGCAATAAAAAGTCATATGATTGATTATTTGAATTATTTGGATATATTCCCTTATATTGTGATTGATATTATATTTTGCTTATGATGAAATTCTATTGATTGACTTAATTTTGAAGTATATGAGTATGATTATGAAATGCCCTGTTTAATATATCTAATTTCATGACTTGCAATCTATATTGGATTATGAAAATGAGTGAGCAATCTTGGAGGGTGCTCCTCACTGCGATAGCCATTGACGTTATCAAATCGTAATAGTTGATGCAGGTGTAGAGCGAGTCGATGACATTCACTAGGTCGCTAGAGTAGATCGGGTAGCTAAGGAGCTAGACGGGGACCATGCGGCCCATATTGAGCTCCACCACTAGTTGATAGATTCTTGTTTTTGCTTATATGAACTTTGCTATTTGAGGGTTGTATAAGTCCTGTATGGGCGCTACATTTAAAATTTTTTTTTATTATGATTGGAATGTTTTTATATAATGCTTGGTTTACTCTAGCTTTATTGTTATTAACTTCGATTAATGATAAGTGGTTCAAATTTGCATCGAATTTTATAGGCTAACACTTGGGTTTTTAGAGAATGAGTCATATACTGGGTTCCAAAAACTGGGGTGTTACATAAGGTGTCACCTATGATCGTGTATCGCACTGCCTTGACTCTCAGATGCCGAGCTTCCAACTTATCATGGGGGACCTCGCCACTCGTGAGGTATCTGACTATGGGATCCATCCAGCTTGCAATTGTTCACACCGGGTTAAGGTTTCTTGGTCAGCTCGATCGATGCTCGTCATATCTAGGAATTCCATAGGGAAAATCCTCAGGATGCTTCCTTCAGTTACCGAGGCCAACTTTGCAAGGGCATCAGCCCAAGAGTATTTAGCTCTCGGTATTTGACTCACAATGCATTCCTTAAACTTTCCCATTATTTTCCGTGCCTCGCCTAAGTAGGTTATCATCCTTGCCTCCTTCACTTCGTACTTTGTTAACACCTGGTTTACGACGAGTTGGGAATCACACTGGACATCGATGAGCTAGACTCCTAGGTTGATAGCTAACCTGAGCCCAGCCAATAGCGCTTCATATTCTGCCTCATTGTTCGATGCCTTGAAACCAAGCCTGATCGCGTACTATATGGTGGTCACGTTGGGTGCGACTAGGATGATCCTCGCTCCTTATTTTGAGTTGGACTACCCGTCCATAAACAAGGTCCACTTATCAAACCTTACCTTTGCTTCGGTGTCCTTGAGGGGTGAAGGAACTGGGGGAACTACAGGGTTCATCGCCGAGTTTGCTGGTACCTTTGAACTAATTCCTTCGAGTTCGCAGTTCAAAGTGGTAAATTCTGATATGAAGTCAGCAACTGCTTGGCCTTTGATTGCAGTCCTCGGTCGATACTGTATGTCAAACTCTCCGATCTTAACAACCCACTTGGTCAGGTGTCCGGATACTTTAGGTTTTTGGAGCACTTGTTGAAGTGGTGAATTTGTAATGACAATGATGGAATGTGCTTGGAAATATAGACGTAGCCTCTGTGCTGAGACAACTAGACTCAAAAGCTTCTCTATACTCGGATACCTCGTCTCTGCCGAAACCAGCGCCTTGCTGGTATAATAGACAGGGTGCTGCTTGCCCCCTAACTTCTTTGATAAGGGCCGAACTGACAGCAGATGTAGAAACTGCCAAGTAAAGGAGCAAGGGCTCTCCTTCCTCTAGTTTGGACAGTAATGGTGGCGACCCCAAGTATCACTTCAGCTGCTGAAGGGGAGACACTTATCAGTGGCTCTCCTTGGGGAGTCAGTCAGAGAGGCTTGTTCGCAATTCGGGGTTCACTCTCCTTCTTATGACCCTTCAATTGTTGGAAGAAGGAGAGACACTTATTAGTGGCTCTGGAGATGAAACGGCTGAGTGTAGCGGCCCTTCCAATGAGGCACTGGATCTCCTTCACTGTCCGAAGTGAGCTCATATCGAGGAGAGGTTTGATCTTATCAGGATTTGCTTCGATGCCTCTCTGACCGACTTGAAAACTAAGGAATTTACTTGACCCCATGCCAAAAGCGCACTTGGCCAGGTTTAGCTTCATACGATACCTCCACAAGATTGAGAAGGTCTCTAAGAGGTCCGATATATGGTCGAATGCTCTGATGCTCTTTATGAGCATGTCATCGACATAGACCTCCATAGTCCAACCAATCTGTCGGGCAAACATCTAATTTACTAGCCTCTGATACGCACCAACATTCTTCAGGCCAAAGGGCATGACCTAGTAATAGTAGAGCCCTTTGTCGGTGATGAAGGTTGCCCTTTGTCGGTGATGAAGGTTATCTTTTGTCTGTCCAGAGGGTGTGTTGGTATGTGATTGTACTTGGAGTATGTGTCCATGAAAGTGAGGAGCTCATGCCCAGCCGTGCTATCGACCAATTGGTTGATCCGGGGGAGGGAGAAACTATCCTTGGGGCACACCTTGTTTAGATCCAAGTAATATACGCAGACCTACCATTTCCCATTAGCCTTCTTCACGAGCACTACGTTTGCGATCCAATCTGAGTAATGAATTTCGTTAATGAAGCCAACACCGAGGAGTTTAGAGACCTCATCGGCAATTACAACATACCTCTCAGGCTCGAAGGTTCTTCTTTTCTGTTTCACTGGCTTATGCTCTGGTTCCATGTTCAGCTTGTGGACGATCACCTCAAGAGGGATACCTAACATATCGTGATCAGTCCAAGCGAAGACATCCCTGTGCTACTTAAGAAAGTTAATCATCAGTGTCCGCTGGTTGTCGGATTACGATGATTTGAGCCGAATTGTCTTAATTAGATCCGCGTCATCGAGAGGAAGGACAACAAGGTCCTCTATGGAAGAGCTCTCTGAAGCAACCTCTCTAGGGTCAAGCATATTGACTGTAAGGGCCTGTTTTGTTGCGCCCTTCCTAATTGCCACAGAATAGCATCGACGTGCCTCCCGTTGATCTTCTCGGAGGTATCTGATTCCCCCCAACACAGAAAATTTCATCATTAAGTGGTATGTAGATATTACCACCCTCATGGAGTTGAGGAAAGGTCGCCCGAGGATGACATTGTATGCCGAGGGCGTGTTTACTACTAGGAAGTCGACCAACAAAGTGACCTGGTTTTGACCTTCTCCAGCCATGATTGGGAGGGAGATCGCTCCCTCTGAAATTACTTTATCACCCGCAAAGCCGTGAAACGGGGTTAGGATGGGTCGGAGGTGTGATTTGTCGATCCCCATCTTATCGAATGCTTTGGAATATAAGATGTTGGCCGAGCTTCCGGTGTTGACCAAGATTCGATACACTTTTCAATTGGCTATGATCATTGTGACCACTAGAGCATCGTCATGGGGGTGTTGAATCCCTCATGCGTTGTCTTCCATGAATGTCAAACTGTAGGGACTCATTCGAGGCTCCTTGCTCGGCCTGTCGGCAAGATAAATGTAATACTTGGGGTCAGTACTACGAGCGTGTGTCTTCCGAGCCTGGTTCAAATCTCCACCTCCTGATGGCCCCCCATATATCGTTCGGATCTTGACAGCATCGTCTATTGCTCGGCTCAACGATTCATCCTTCCGAGGTTGTTTCTCTTCTTTCACATACTGCAGCAGATGCCCTTTGCGAATAAGAGTTTCGATTTCTTCTTTCAAGTCGACACAATCGCTGGTGTTGTGCCCATGGTTGTGATGAAAGTGACAGTATCTACGCTTGTCCCGTTGGCCTGCTTCTGTCTTTATACAGCTCGGCAAATGCATCAGCCTCTTATCCTGGATATCTAACAAGATTTGCTCCAGAGACGTATTGAGAGGGGTATATGAGTTGAATTTGCTTTCCAGTCTTCTGCTCGGCCTTCGATCATGGGATGTACTGTCGTCCAACCTCCTTTTGTTTGCTCATGGTGGTGCTTTATCCTTCCGTCTTTTTTTTTCTTTGAATGAATGTTTCAAGCTTTGGTTATTCTTCCGGGAGCTGAAGAACTCTTCAGCGTTCATATACTTCTGAGCCTGACTTATGAGCTCTCCAAGCATAGTCGACGGATTCTTCCCTATCGAGAAGAGGAACCTCTTGTCTTTGAGCCCGCTGATCATCGTAGTCAGAGTCGTTTTGTTAGAGTAGTCGTCGACCTGTAGAGCCTCCTCATTGAAACGAGAGATGTAATCTTTCAATGATTCTCCACTTTTTTTTCTTGAGGGTGAGTAGGTGAGTCGACGGCTTACAACTCTTCTTTCCTGCGATGAACTGCGTTAGGAATGCCCTACTAAGCTCGGTGAATGTGCTGATTGAGCTCGGCTTAAGTTGTCGGTACCAACTTCTCGCGGTCCCTATGAGAGTTATGGAGAATGCTTTGCACATCATTGCCTCTGATGCAGACTGGATCTGCATCCAAGAGCGGTAGGATTCCATGTGTTCTGTTGGGTCCCCAGAAACCCGAGTATTGAATAATGGGGGGCATTCTGAATCTCGGAGGCATTGCCGCGCCCATGATGCCACTAGTAAACGGAGGCTCAGTCTCCTCCATCATTGCCTCTACTGCAGTTGGAGTCGGTGCCTGGTGATCCCGTTGCAAACTCTTGATCTGGTTTCGGAGTTCATCAAGTTATGCTTCCCATGGATCTCTGTTCTCAGCAATGGTTTCATGAGGAGCTTCGACCTTGGGTGTTTTGCCCCTTCTCCTCCTTTCCAACTCATGGTCATTTGGAGGTCGCCGAAGTCTGGACCCGATCTAACATCGCATGGGGGACAGCCAACATACTCGGGGATGCTCACAAACTTACAAGAACGGGTTGCTCTGCTACCACTGGGGCGACCTCTCCCTGATCAAGGGGTGGCTGCTACCTTGCCTCTACTGTTGCTTCATTTGATTTATCTCGTTGACCAGTGTTTGCACCTGATTTTGCAATGCATGGTACTTGTCTCCACGGCTCCGAGTCCGTTGAGACGATTCTGTTGGAGCTGATTCAGCGTGAAGTATCAAAGACGATCGTCATTGCCCAGTAGGCTCAGGTTCCACCATCGCTCCTGGAGGCGCTTTCTTCTTTCCCCTAACCATTTCTGGTAAAGTTACTAGGACTTTTCGTCATACTTCCCATAGACGGCGCCAAAATGTTGATGATAAAATATGGTTCACCCTTCGCTGAGCTCTGAGCACTTGAACCAAACCCTGTTAGCATGCATAAGAGAAGGACAAAGGAGACCCTGGCTAAAGCAAAGGACCCTCCGATGCCAAAGTCAGGCTAGGAATCTGGGTCTAAGTAGTGTTGCTAGGGCTTAGGGTGTGAGATCTTACGTACCTGTTCCTATAGTTATATCTCTTATTTATACCTTTTGATCGAAGTAACTATGCCTGTCATTCTCAGCACGATCTTTGACAATAGGAGGGAGCAACACACATGCTGATGTTGGCAGTTATCCGGAGATCGTGCGCCGGATCTTACTCCATGCGTGTGTTACCGGAGCTGATCTCTCTGAGCATGACCATAGGCTTCATTTCCGTCCGAGCCTATCCTATAGTGGGTCCATCTTCTAACGGTCCGAACCCATACGCAGGTCAAGCCTGGGTATTGGTTGGCAAGGATCGGGTCGGAGCGGACAGTGGGGATGTGTAAAGACTTCTTCCAGTTCCAGGTTGATGTGAAAGCTCTACAAAAGAATTTGGAGGTTAAACTTTGGTCACTACCGGACTAAGTTAGACGAGCTGTCACCGACAAGCTGAGGTTCGACTCATCAGTCTTAGTCATCCGGCCTGCTATGGTGAGTTAGCTTAATCGGCCAAGCCGAGTCCGTCTCTTCTGAGGTTGGCTCATGTAATTAACGCAACGCATTGTGTCTTATTCTACAACAAAAAAGCGGAAAAAAGAAATAGAAGTCTACAAGCCCTTGGTCTATCAAGAACGCATGGTGTTCCCATAGTGGGCCTTGTAATCATTCCAAAGCTGATCGACGGTCTTGCCGAGCAGCTTCATGAAGATGTTTTCACTGTAACTAGTCCTCAAGCTGCCGTTGAGATCGGCCACGAAGCCATCTTTGAGAGTGTTGCAGTAGTCAAGGAATGGAGCCGTCACGTCATATCCCTGGTCCCTTTTATCTCCCTCACCAGGTTTCACCCAATGAGCAGGAATGTACCCAGCTTTCAGCCTCACGTAATCTGCTATCCCTTCTATCAAACCAGATGGGGCCCGCTCACCCTCCTTCCTCTGCCATACATGCACAGCCTCATGGTAGAGGACCCCATCAAGATCCGTCCGCACATCGCCTGTGATATTCCCGATGTAATTAGCTTCCACATGGATCTCATTGTTGATTTCGTAAGCTATAATACCGCTGATGTCCTCGATGAACATGGTCACCTTCTTCACGTCCTCCCGATCGGCCTCACCTTGCCGGAAGGTCTGCCAGATGAACGTGGCTGCATTTTCAAGCACTTGCCTGGTGTATGCAACCCCGATCTCGTTCTCGAACCGGGCCCCACCGGGCGTGCCAGTCGCGTTGTTGATGATATCGTATTGGACGGCTTGGATCGTTTCTAAAGCGGCCGTGGCATAGGGAAAAATGAGGAAGAACTTCAAAGGATCCACCTGTCCGTTCTTGGTTCTTGGCTTGATGATGTAACATGAAATTCATGTATCCATGTATATATAAACCGGCATTCATCCCACTCGCTTTCAAATTAATGAATGTTAGGATTTGAAAAGTATTAAGAAGGTCTTGATCTTGACCTTGACTTTTCCATTGATTGATCTTTTGTCCATTTCAATTGAAGCAGCGGACTGCATGTGGCACCCACCAGAGGGATATCCCTCTGCATGGCACGACGTGCCCCAAGCTCCGTGGAGCCCACCGTGGTTAGTGTGTTTTATCCACGCCGTCCATCAGTTTTGTCGGATCATCTTAGGGCATGAACCCAAAGATGATGCAGATCCAAAGCTCTTGTGAACCACACCACAGAAAACAGTGGGGATTGACTCAGGTGCCACCGATGATGTTTTATTTGCCATCCAACCTGTCCATAGGGTCACACGGACCTGGATGATGGGAAAACATAAATATCAGCTTGATCCAGAACTTCTGTAGCCCTAAATAAGTTTTCAATGGTTGACAATCCATCCCCACTTTTTTCTGTGATGCTGTCGACCTGTGCTTTGGATCTGTATCATTTTTGGGCTCATGACCTCTTCTTTTCCACACGCAGACACCCCACGCAAGTGGGATTTCACCACCTATGAACCTATGACTTAAAGTGAGCTGGAAAAACGGACGGACAGGGTGGATAAAACACATACATCAGGGTGGGCCCTACAGAGCTAGGGCTACGACGTGCCACAGGGAATCCACTCTCATCCCAAGTCTTTAAATATAAGATGCGTCTGGACTTTGTCATTTGAATTTGGAGTCAATTCTAATGATCCCAACCGTTAACATGATGGCCTTGGTTCTTATGCTAGATTGAGGTATTGTAAAAGCCATTAAATCGGATTATTTCAACCCTCAATAATTTGGTCGTTTTGCTTTCAATACAGACGATTCTGCGGCCATCATCGACTATATACAAGCCAAGGGCTGAAATTGTTGCTATTCAGTTAGGACATGTTGGCCACATGTGTAATGAATAGTTCAATTTGGATTAAATATGTGCAAGTATATATGTTTAGTGACAAATAGGCTGGATTAATATTCGACTCAAATTGAACCAAATATCTTATGACCCAAGCGCTGAGATAAACTGTGACCAGATTTGTGAAGATTAGCCATCTATAAAGCTACTACTTGATAAGGTGATTAAACGAGCCCTAGAAACAAAGACTTTTATTATAACAATGATAGTTAGGTCTCATTTCTAAACAATTTTTCTTTTTAAAGATAGAATATTGGGTGCCAATTTTATTATATATAAAAATAGATGAAGTATAATAGGCATATAAAGAAAAGTAAAAAAAGATTATTAACTGTGGTTTAAGTTGGAGGCAATGGTTTTGATATTCTTTCAAACTTGATAGTTGTGAGATGGTCATGAGAAAAACTAGATGGTCGTAGTGATTGGTCAGCAGGTCGTGACTGAAAAATTGCACTAAGGACTTAGGGATGATATGATCATGGATATTTAAACTAAATTAACTGAATTGCTACAGTGGTATGTCGACCAGGAGGAAAAAAAAAAAAAAAAATCTATGCTAAAGACTCCAAGCTCGTTATAGGATGGTGCTAGACAGAAGTTGAGGAATTGAAACTATACTAATTGAGATATGTGTTCATGAGGGATGAAAGGTAGGTATCGTTGAGCTAAAAAGGTTGTATAAATTATATTGGTGTGAGTCCTGGAGTTCTTTTTGTGCTGCTTTTAAAGACTTAGAAATGCAGTGTTTGTGAGATCTCATGCAACTCTCTTTGATCCTCCATGTACGTGTAGCCTATCATAATCAATTACGTGTACAAGAGAGATTGCGTTTCCAACAAATACGTGATCTTGTATGCTCTTCTCTAATTATTTTGGCCTTACAAATGGGAAGCTTTGCTAGAGACTCTTCATGTTATTGGACTTCTTACCTGGATGGAGAGTTTCTTTTGTGAGACTCATGCTTTTAATGGTTTTGAATATAAACACACGTCTAGCCTTTTGGCTTTGACGATCATCTTCACCACGTTTTATATAAGGCTCCACGTGGCATCTTCTTGGTTGTCTGATCTACCTTATTAGGCTAGGTATAAACAATGCCTTTGCATTTGGAGAATATGAAGAGACGCTAAATGATTCCTAACAGTTCCTTGTTAAATTGGTCGATGGTCATTTTCTTTGTTGCTCCTGGGGATTCCTATTATAAAGGACACCCTGGTCAAATTGGCTATTGGGGTGATCATTTTGGTAATTAAATTGGACATTTCAATCATTAATTGATCATTTTAATCAAATTGCCTGTTGGGATGGAGGGCATGCTTTTGTGAGACTTGCTTTTAATGCTTTGAACATAAACTCGCATTTAGAATTTTGGATTTGATGATCATGTTCACCACGTGGTATATAAGGCTCCACATAACATCTTCTTGGCTGTTTGATTTGGTTGTATTAGGCTGGGTGTAAACAATGCCCCCTACATCTCTTTGCATTTGGAGAATGTGAATTAAGAAACGCTGAATGACTCTTAACAATTCCTTGTTAAATTAGTTGATGATCGTTTTCTTTATTGCTCCTTGGAATTCTTATTGTAAAGGACACCCTAGTCAAATTGGCTATTTGGATGATCATTTTGGTTGTTAAATTGGACATTTCAGTCATTAATTTGGTCATTTTGATATAATCAGTTGTCGTTGACTATTAAATTTTTTTTAATCATCCAAAGTAGCCGTGGTGTTTTTGTATTTCACCATGCATGATAGCCTTGATGTTCTTCATGAGGCGTAGGCAATGTGGCAATTTTGATTGTATTTGATCATGGTGGCCTTAATGAATCTCTACGCAAACATTGTGGTTTGTTTGGAGTAGTAAGTTAGTCGGTCGCATAGACCTTTTGGCAGCATCATTCAAATAACATATGAGTAGGTAGCATGCCTTTTGGTGGGGTATGACATTGTTTTTTCCTTGGCTCCCAAGTGTTTTTGGTTTCGACTTGTCCATTTTACTTTGTCATTTCTTCGGAAGTTGTCTTCTAGATGTTGATTTATTATTCGTTGGTCATTCTAATTTTTATGTATTGGTCATGATAACACATGAGTAGGTGGCACGCCTTTTGGTGGGGTATGTCATGCTTTTTTCCTTGTTCCCCAAGTGTTTCTAGTCTTGACTTGTTCATTTTACTTTGTTATTTCTTTGGAAGTTGTTGTTGATTTATTATTCACTGGTCATTCTAATTTTTTCGTATTGGCCATGATAACATGTGTGTCCATTGAATGTTTAATAACCCTATGATTATGACATTGGTGAGTTACCTTTTGCGTCGAATTGATTGGATATTTATAATAACCTAATTGTCACGATTATGCTATTAGTAGCGATCTTTGAGTCGTGGGATTAATTCTCATGCCCCAAAATTCGATATCTAAGTTTATGGACTCTGGTTCTGAATTCATTGGTACAAAATATATAATGAACGAATGCTTAACATTATACGTTACTTCCACATATAATTTCACATTCGCATTCACATCCAGAATCATATTCATATTCACATTCGTATTCATTAATTACTTATATTATGAAATCAATTTATATTAATCGACATCATCCACATAATTAATCAAGTTTAAATCATCAATACCATTCACTAATTTACCAATCAAGTCTTTAATAATCAAGTCTATTAGTTTATTATGAAGACCTTATTACATCAATTATTCAAATAAAAGATAATTATGAATTGAATCTCTAACACCCTTCCTCCTCCTAGAAGTTCTCCTCTAGGTCATCACCTGAAACTGATTATTAACAATGAAAGAGTGAGCTACAAAAGCCCAGTCAGATGGCATTGCACAATTTATCACATGTAATTGGAGTTCAACATAAATAAAGAGATTTTCATAGAATATGACTACTCGAGTATTTAAATCCAAAAGAATATTATAAACCATGCATGCAATGCAGGATATGCAAGTATGCATAAAGTGTCTTAGTATGGTAATTAGTAAAACATCTAAGGCCAGTTTAATTCAATCGGCCTACACCGTTAATCAAATCTTTGTGGGTCCACATAGTGGTTCCTTGCATACTCCTGGGTGCTCACCCAATTGGCCAACGCCAATCTCGTTAATATGCACCATGGTCTCTTGCAGACACCTGGGTGCTCACCAACTAGCTATTATCAATGAAATATCCACCGGTCCATATAGCAGTATCTTTCACGGTGCTCACCCAACCGGCCATGACTGATGGAGTATACGGTCTATTACGCACACTTGGGCGCTCAAATAAAGAAGTTCATAGAGACTTTAGCACCATGCACTTAGGTGCTCATCCAAAGGTATTCACTGGAGTTGTCATTTATGGAATACATGGATCATAAAATCCTTTTCCAAAGCATCTCAAAAGTAAGCACTCATCTTTCCATCCTTTCTATGGCACTAAAACACAATAAAATCTCAACATATGCATGACTTCTCAATACAATAGGTCACCAAATTTACTGAAATCAATCCGAAAATATTATCTTCAGTAAAAGTTTTCGAAATATGATAATTACAACATGAGTTTCTAGCAATTCACAAAGGTTAAACATAAAACGATTTTCATGCAACACGAGCTCCAATCACATACGTCAAAAATTCAAAATTTTCATAAAATTAAGAATCAGTATAGTAAAAGTGAAATTAAATAAATTACAAAGTGAAAACAATGTAAAACAACTCACTCATTACTGTTTGACTCAAACCAGATCGAAATTTAAATCAACTCAGTTTTACTCATTGTGACTCAATTTCAACACGGTGCGAACTTAGTGCTCAATTCCTCCAACTGAATTCTTAGCCCACCGGGGAGTTTTCAATACTGCTAGACTTGAACTTGAGTTGACTTGATGCTGAAGTCTATAAGACATGGTACACACCTCAATATATGCATTGTATATCCACGACATCCATTCATTTTGATAGCTTATTTTAAGTAATAGTCCAAAAATAAAGCAAATACAAATCTTAGGTGGATCGCACAGTAGGGATTGAATTCCCACCATTAAAAGCTTATTGGGGTTATAAGGGTTTTGGATCAAGATGATATTTCTATTTTTGACCTTATCAATAGGTTGGTTGACAAGTAAATATTACGGTGGACTCTAGTTAGTTTTTAATGGTAGGTTTCCAGAGTTAAAATTGTGTTGGGGTAAATGAGGTAAACCCAAGACTCAAGTGGACTACACCATAGGGGATTATACAACAGGAAGCAAGCAGTTTGATAATGACACCCACTGTCCACTACACCAAAATTGTAGATTCGAAACGTCCAAGATTTTGGTTAAGATATGGCTCTAAGCTGTTTCTAATTCGAAATGGTTATGAACCGTATCACACTTCGTTGCAGTTTTAGCGGCTACATTGTTGTTTCCACTGTTTTGTTGATGTGTCCCAATCAAGTGCTGGATCTTTTTGTTTTTCATTATTTGGATCTTTCGAAACATCACTCTACAGGAGGCTGGATGTTTCGCAGTTGTTCTGGAATGTGTGCTTGCACCTGTAGCTACAGCTACAACCTCTGTCCTCCAGATCCCCACCATAGGCATTGGAGCTGGCCCTTTCTACAACGGCCAGGTTAGTTGATTTTCAGCATTTCTGCTATAATAATACCATCAGGAAGGCATCCTTTTTTCTTTTCTTTTCTTCCTTTTACTGTTGGAAGAAAGTGGATTCATTTATTACTCTGGCGAAGCATGATACTCCATACACTTGCACATAAAAATTGTTCACGCGACATGTACCTCAAATTAGACTATCCAAATAGTGGGAATGTTTGATTGATATATCTTGACCACAAATTAATTGACATCTGCTTATTGAATTTGGACAGTTGAAATTGTTGGATTATAGAAGCCTGGAAATGAAATGTTATATTGAAATTGAAATTGAAATGTGTACTAGAAAAGAAGGAAGAGATTATTATAAATGTGAATCATTCTATTGTCTTTTTCTTCTATTTGTGTAATTATCTGACATATAATACAAGCAGATTATATACCCCACTCTATCTCTCATACATTGAATAAAGGGTTTAAAATTATTCTTAAAATTTCATCCTAAAATCTGACCGTTAGCAACATTAATCAGGGTTTAAAACCATTTCTAAAATTTTATTCCTAAAATCTGACTGTTGGAACCGGAACGGTTTAAAAGCGTTCCTAATATTCCGTCTCTAAAATTTCAAATGGTATGCAAAACGGTTCTGAACCATTCCTATTTTTTTGCGACGCCTCATTTAGGAATGATTTTAAACTATTCCTGAGGCATTTAGGAACGGTTTAAATCCGTTCCTAAATGATGATTTTGGTGTAGTGGTCGAAAACTTCCCAGGTTCATTGTAATGGTTAATTGCCATCCAACCTGATCACATGGTCACATAAACCTATATGAAAGGAAAATAAAATTAACATCTTGGTCTAAAACCTTGGTAGCCCTAAAAAAGTTTTCAACAATAGGTTTTTAATCCCTAATGTGGTTGTCTTGAGCCTTGGAATTGCCTCATTTTTTTGGCATGTACCCTAAAATGATATTGCAAAAATGGATGGACGGTGTGGATAAACCCATACATCAGGGTGCCCTCTCAAAGCTCCTATGTTCTAGCTAGAGACGGGCAGGGGTAGTACCCAATCCACATCCATCATCGCGACCGTCTTGTCAAAAATAACTCCTGCCTGCAATGTATTGAGCAACAAGCTAAAGCATTTTGAGTAACTCTATCAATCCCACCATTGATGAATGTGCGTTATCCATGCCATCTATCCATTTTACCATATCATTTTAATAGTTAAGCAAAAAATTTAAGCATATCCAAAGCTCAAGTGGACCACACCATAGGAAATAGTGGGGATAATGATGTCCATCACCCAGAGAGATGTTTATTTATCATCCAATCTGTTCATAAGGTCACGCAAACATGGATGAAGGAAAAAAGCAAATAAAAGCTTGATTGAAAAAATTCGTGGCACCCCAAAAGTATTCAACGGTAGGGTTTTCAATTCTTATCATTTCTTATGGTGTGGTCCACTTAAGCTTTGGATATGCTTCAAGTTTAGGTTCATGCCCTAAAATGTTTCGAGGAAATGGGTGAATGGCATTGATAATACACATACATTAAGGTGGGCCTCACAGAGTTTGCTTGATACACAAGAGTATCTAGGTTGAAAATGTTACGGGACACTAATTTTGATTTGATAGGGCCCATGGTCCACTCCCACCAATATTAGCTCTTGAGTTCCATATTAGACCTAAGGACGAAAAAAATCAGGTCCGCCTATGATGGTGGTGGGCCACTCTAAAGCAAATAGTTGGGAGAGAGACATCCAACATTATTTTTTAGAGGGCCCACTATAATATTTATATAAAATCTGTCACGCCCCAAACCCGGGAATCGGATTCACAGGAATCCCGATCGCCGAATCCGGCGCCGACAGCCTCCGTAGAACCCCATTCTCGGCTCCTAGCGCCCATACGCCAAGTTCCGATCCTGGGATGCTACAAGGAGGATTTCTAATAATCAATTTGATTCGTAATGAGCACAACCACAAGATTACCCATTTCACAAAGGCAACATCATCATCACATATCCACTAATATAATCATTTGAGTACAACGCTGAAAGGGAAATACATAAATCGAAAATCAAGCTCCAGAAGACCGTTGTACGCTCCAAGCTCAACAATGCTGCAACCTAACATCACCTGCACGCATCTATCGTGCATAAGCTTATAGAAAGCTTAGAGGGTGGTGTAAGTGTGTGCACAAGGTAAGTGCCAAGTAATATCAGAGTAATCAGAGTAAGCGGTAATACTAGCAAGCCCATAAATCATACAATATCAGAATACGCATTTAAGACATCTATGCAAATGAAGAGTCATAAAGAGCCAAACATCAGATGCCAAGGATGCGATGCAGTACACAATTCCTAATGAGTGCACGAATACCGTCAGTCATATGTAGACCGTATAAACGCATAAACATAGTAACCTGGAATGTCATATGCAGTAGATGTAATGCGATGTGCGGTGCGAATGGAATGATCATGCTGGAGTGTGAAGTCGGGATGATAGTACGTAGTATCGCAGGCTATGGGGTCCATCACAAGGGCCTTCTATCCAAACCAGTCCCATACCTAAATTTGGATAGTCGACTAATGTGGTAAACTCCTGATCTCAGGTTAGTCGCGCGCCCAACCGAAATCCTAGTCATGCGAAGGTATACATAACAAATAGTTGCGCACCACCAGCTCGAGTGAATAGTGAAGGAATGAATGAATGAGTATGCAACTCCTGCTTAATAAGTCCACATATCAGTACGGTTCATCTCTGGGATCATCACCGGGGTCTATTACACTCTACGCCAGCTTGCCGCCCCTATCCGAGCGCACAACTGGGTAAGTGGAAGAGACCTCACTATCCGCCTGCCAATATCGGGCCCGGCTCGTCGATAGCGGACCCATTCCGCAAGCTGGTCAAACTCAACCTAGACATTGCCCCCTCACTCAGGCGGGTAAGGTCACACCCCCTCCCAACCGACCACGACACAGTGGGAGACGCGGCCTCCTGGTATTCGGCCCTCGTGGGCTCATATATCCACTCGGTCTCGACGTTGGAGTCATCTCCTGGCCACGGAGGTTTAGGGATTTTCACCCAGGGACATCTATGGCGCCCGTATGCTAGAACCAAACACTTCCAGTGTCCCATCTGGCCATCCATGATATGTCTGTGGAGGCTACGGCCCTGATGTCGCTAGGGCGTACAGTAATCATAATGCAAGATGCATGAGTCATACAATCCAGTCATGCATCACTCCTGCGCATACCATGCGCTCATGTGAGATAACCTCCGCCTATCAGGGAGTCTCATAACAACATGCTCAATGACATATGTAATGATCAACCACATCTCATAACAAACATGCGGATGATGCGTATGGGCATGTATCATGATGCTATGCTGTCACATACTCGTAATCAGTATCAATAACCGGCTTCAACAATTAACCTTGACAATATGGTCATTTAACCAGTATTGCCCCCAAGGAATGACTCACATAGAGCCTAATACACAATACAGTGGGTTACATACAATCTCAATGGGCCTCATACAATCATAATGGGCCTCATACAATCATAATGGGCCTTACACAAGGGTCTCATACATCATAATGGGCCTTACACAAGGGTCTCATACATCATAATGGGCCTTACACACATCACATCAAGGCAGGCCCTGCACATATCAAATGGACCCCAACGGATGGATAGTGTACCTGCTGTTCACACATTAAGATGGGCCGCATGAGTGGACGGCATATATGAAACACATACAACATGGTGGGCCCTGCGATTACACAGCAAAAGGGCCCACCGTCCAACAAGCTAGATGGTGCATAATTATATAACACATACATAGCGATGGCCCCACGTCTCTCGTGGCCGGACGAAATAGATATAACACATACATCACGTTGGGCCCACGTCCCATGGACGGTGCAGATAAAACATGTACATCATATTGGGCCCCAAACACATCAAGTGGGCCGCATCACGTGGCCCTCAAATACACAACAGGCGGGCCCTACACCTGGGCCTCAAATACATCACATGGGCCGGGTATCTAAGCCTAACAATACAAGCAGGTGGGCCCCACCCATGGGTCAAAATACATCATATTGGGCCATAGGGATGGGCCGCACCAATGGTCTTCAAGTGGGCTTGGACCACACCAAAATTATTTCAATAGTTGTAGGCATAACATGTGTATCACTGTACACTACATTCTATGGGGCATATGGCTCACTGATGACGATCGACACTGTTCAAACATTGTCCGGCACCGTCCAAACACCTAGACAGTGTGGATGAAACAAAATATCATGATATGGCCCTCATGGCACCGTCCACAGATGGATGGACGGTGCAGATAAAAAGTACATACATCATGTAGGCTCCATCGCGCATGGACGGTGTGAATACATCCATCTGCAAGGTGAACCCCACCCGTTTATAACCGTTCTATCTCCACTTATTAATGATAGTGGGGCCCACAGGAGTCAGGGATCAAGCTGACATTTGTATTTCCCTACATGCAAGTCAGCGTGACCCTGTGAACAGATTGGATGGAGAATAAACATCAAAATGGGCCTTGGAAAAGTTTCAACGGTGGACATCAATGTCTCCACTGCTTTCTGTGGTGTGGCCCAGCGGAGATCTGGACCTGCCTCCATTTCGGCCTCAGGCCCTAAAATTATCTAGAGAAATGGAAGGACGGTGTAGATGAGACACATACAGCGTGGCAGGCTCCCACGGTCCAGATGAACGGCGGGGATAAAATACATAACTCGCTGTGGATCCCATTGTCCCTGATGGACGGTGGATGGCGTGGATCAAACCTACATCATGGTGATCCACAGCACCGTCCATCCATATCCAGCATAGATGGATGGTGCGGATCCACACACATAACATGTGGGCCACGTTAAAATGGATGGACGGTTTGGATAAAATACCTATCCAGGTGGGCCCCACACCACCGTCCACATGCTACCAGAACAGATGGACGGTGTGGGGAATGCACGTGCAGCAAGGTGGGGTCCACGTGAATGGCCCACCATCTGCAGCGTCAAGCTGCTACCTGTGTTTATCCTGCACAGCCCAGCAGTGTCTGGACGTCCACTAACTGGACGGTCTGGATGAGATGGTGGGTCCCACGAAATTTGTTGTTGTTAGTGCAGCTGGGACCCACAGATCTTGTTGTCGCCGGGCACAGCCGAGGGTGCTGACCCACCAGAGATGGACGACATGGATCGGGCACGCGCATTGAGGTGGGTCCACTGATCTGGCAAAACAGACGGACGGTGTTGGATATGCGACGCCAACATTAATGTGTGGCCCACCATCCAGATCTGCTGGATGGTGTAGGTATAATAAATACATCATGGTAGACCCACATCAGCGTGGCCCGCCACTGGATCAAACTGATACTTGTGATTCGCTTAAATCCCGGGCCTGCCAAAGATCCAGCAGCAAGGTGGGCCACATTCCAACACTAAAAGAGAAGGAGAGAGTTAGAGAAAAGAGAGAGGGACCGGATGGTGTGGAGGGACCCCGCCACTATGGGCCCCTCCCTGATACAATACACACATCAAGATGAGCCCCACCACATGTGGGCCCTCAAATCATGAAATCAATGGTGGAAAACTATAAAATCACCCACCTCAAGATCTCTTTGTCCTTCTTCCATCAACGTGTTCTATAGCTCCAAAGAACGTGATCCAACGGTTGAGATGAGGCTTTGACGGTGGAGATGGGAGGTAGGAAGGCGAGCCACACTAGCCTCTCCATGGGAGGCTTGGGCATTGGAGTTGCTTGGGAGTAAAAATGAGAGAGAGATGAGAGGTGTAAGAGAGAGAGGGATGGGTGTGAGTGATGGAGTGATGGGGAGTGAGTGATGGGTGATGGGCTACTTTGTGTAAGAGAGTGTTGACTTTAAGGGTTGCTTGGGGATGGGGTTGTACTTTGACATGTGAGGTGATGTGTACTTGATTGATGAGATTGATGGGATTTGATGTGATGTTCTCTTGGGTTTTGCAGCGCGCGACGTTTTCCTCGCACCGAACGCTGGCCCACATCTCCTGGCCAGGGTATCGCCTCGGCGAGCGAGTTGCGGCATCGGAACCGCGGCGACGGTGCGGTCGCATTGGTACAAGTCTCGGTTTAAGTCGACACGGGTTGACGGCATATAAATCAGGGTCGCGCGCAAGGTCAGTTAATGATCGAAGGTTGCCGGAATTCGACCGAAAAGACCGCGGGAACCTACGGAACGGTACGGTCTAGGATACGGGTCTTACAAAATCCACTCCAACCATTAGATTGCATACAATCATTTAGGGCATCGGCCAAAAAAATCACACCCATATTTTATTTACTTAGGCCACATTAATGGAAATAATTTGGAGGGTGTGTTGTCCCATACACTTTTTTCAATCATATAGTCCACCTGAATCATATATATTGTTGATTTTTGTGCCCTTGACCTATCATGGGTTAAGAACCTGGTGATCAAAATTAATTTTAAATAAACATCATAGTTGTCACTCCTGAAATTCGGATACAGAATTTGCACCCTCAGAACCGAGATAACACATTATTCGTGCACGGGGATGTACTTAAATAATATATTCATATTGGTTTCTAGAAACTTACTTAAAAAGTACATTAATTTCACAATCGCAGATATCCAGCAAGATATCTTTCATGTAATCATTCCCATCATACACATATATCCACCACCAAGGTAATTTAAAGGCATTCATTCCACATATTAATAACATTACCAAAAGCTAATCATGGTTACACAACCCATCCATTTGGGACTTTATTAAATTATTTACTAACAAATACTTTAACTATTCATAATTTTCAGCTACTCAACTTAAAATTTGTTCAAAAACATAAGATAGGGCCATTGCCCTTGTGAATCATCCACCGATTCACCTTCCTGCCCTAAAACTTGAGCAGTTGTTTTATCGTCACTAAATTTACTTGGTTTTTCTATCAATATAAGTCAGTTGGCTAGGCTCAGTGAGTGAACCCATCATAGTTCATGCACATCATAATTAAAATAGGGATGCATGAATATCATTAGATGCATAGATGCGTGAATGTATCAAGTAGATTGATCAGTTCACTTACTTGAGTTGCATTCCATCAAACCCGCATCTCCCCTTTTGGGGTAGGCTTCCACTATATTGGTAGGCTTCCACATATTGTGGGAATCCATGGATGGTCTCCTAGGTTAGTACTGTAAGTACCTACAGGTCATCTAAGGAGTGCCCCTAGGTATTCAATATTGCAATTATGCGATGAATGACAATTGATGTATGAGAATAACTAATGCATGATATTAACAATTGTCACATATATATAGCAACATATGGAATTTCATTTCTAAGAAAATTAAATAAAACACTTAATACAATGAATTAAAAACATCAAAACAATGAGATGACTATTTTAATTATAATTGAGAGTAAACATGTCATGATCACTTACCTGAAATCTGGTAATGTGGATTCCGATATGTTACCTCGAGATCAATCGGTTGGCGATTGCTTAATTACATAGCTCAATTAGCTCCCTAATTGCATCTACCTAAACTGATTTCATCAGTTCACTTCTGGTTAATCAATTTTCTTATCTCGGGATAGACCACATGAAGAATTCATCTGTTAGATTCTGAATTCTCTTAGATCTCATTCATAATACTTATCATTAGTCAACTTATCATGTGAGCTAGGTCCACTTTCAACCACAGCATTGTGATCATCCTGTTATCTTTAAATGATTTAGGGTTATGTACATGAGTCGATCCGAGTCGAACTGGGCTCAGCCTGGCTTGGCCTGTCACCAGCCACACCCAGCTGGAACCCAGCCCGGCCCGGTCATCGAGCCAACATGTCCAGCCCGAACTCAGCCCGGTCAGCAATCGGGTGAGTTCGGGCCGAGTTCAGGCTAATTTCGGGCTTGCTCCATCTATAAAGGGACGGATGACATTCTCACTTCTCTGTCTCAAATGATTAGGATAAGGATTTAGGATATATATATATATATATATATATATATATATATACATATATATATATATACACACACACACACACACACACACACACACACATATACACACACACACGGTCGAGTCGGGCCGAACTGGGGCATGTTTGAACTCGACCTGAACTCAATTTCAAGCTGAAGAAAATGGCCCGTCCTGGCCCGAACTCAGTTCAGGGTCGGGCCGAGTCGAGCTTTTTTTGGCCAAGTTGAGCGAGTTAACCGGGCTAGCCCGGTTCGTGTACAACCCTAGTTATCACTAATTTATATCACAAGATTAAAATATTAAAATTTTAAATAAATAGAAGATTCCAACATATTATCGACCGGTTGAACTGATTAGTCGGCACTACCTTCGATCGGTCTAGGTTTGATCGAAACCTACTTTGATCGGTCGAATTAAATTCAATTTCTAACAAAATTCATTGGACACTTTTGCTCCATTTTGATCGGTCGTAACTGCTTTTTTGATTGGTCTAAATACCATTTGATTGGTTGAAATGCCTTGTTGAATGGTCAAACACATTTTGATTTTCAGAATTTAGTTGTTGGACCATTTGGGCCATTTTCAACCGGTCAAAACGATCCCTCGACCGATCAAACTGACCCTGATTAAATTGCCCCAAAATCTAATTCAAAGTTTAATAGGTATGATCCCAACCTTCCATCCTTACGGTCCTCCATGTTTTTTTCTCTCTTAAGATTTTCTGCAGGAAAGCTCTCATTTATCCCTTAACCTTTCTCTCAACCAAGAGTGTTTTTAACAACTCATCTATTGACTTGTTATTTTTTTTTTCTTAATTTCAAAATTAAAATTTTAACTACTAAGTGTGGTTGTAAGTGCACATAACTTTAGGGTCGTTGATAAGGAGCACAAGGGAAGACAAGGGAATCATTAAAAAAGAGAACCCATTAATTAGGTCAGACCCTGGCCTCACCCAAGATGGGAGGTCCTTACCATGGGCCCACCTTGATGTGTGTATTCAGTATCCATCCCTTCCATCCTGTTTTTCAGATCATTTAGGGTATGATCCAAAAAATGAAGAAGATCCAATTGCCAGATGCAACATGCTCTAGGAAACAACGGTGATTGACCATTAATGGACCATAGAAGTTTTGGATGAAGCTGAGATTTGTTTTTTCCTTCATCCAAGATTATGTGACCTTAACAACAGATTGGAAGGCAAATAAATACCAGAAACATTAAGATGTGCCCTAAAAAGTTTTTAATGGTAGGGTGTTCAATCACAACTGTTTCCTAGAGTATGGTCCACATGATGATTGGATCTTCTTCATTTTTGGTATAATGTCCTAAAATTATCTGAAAAATCGGATGGATAGAGTGGATACGGAATACACTTATCAAGGTGGGCCCCACGGTAAGGGCCGCACCGTCTTGGGTGAGGCCGGGTCTCACCTAATCCGCTCCCCGTTAAAAAAAGGTACCGGAATGTAAATCTATATAAGTGAGGTATATTTTCGTGAGTTTCTTTTAAATGGCTGTGCTGGTCGAATGGAATTTCATACAGGAAATCCCTGTATCCTGAAAGCAGAGGATCCGCACTCCTTACATTCATTTTTTATTTTGAATATTGTAAGAAGATGCAGATATAATGGGGTATATACTTATATATACCTATATATGAGTATGTATACACACACACATGTACATACATATCTATCCATCTAGCCATAAGTAGACCAGCTGAAGTTTAACCTAGATCTTCATTGCACTAATGGGCTCGCCAATATCGTGGAAGGATCATCAAGGCACTATCAACATGATACTTAAGCCAAGGGAAGTTCACATGGAAAATTTCGATATATAAGAAGGATTTTAACAATGAACTGGAATGAATCACAGTAACTCAAATCGATTTTAAAACAAAATACATAAGTATCACCATCACACTGCCTCAACATACATCTCAAATTTATCAAAGCTCTTGAAGCCAACATCCAATCTTCAAATGCTGCAAGAATCATAAACCTTGAAAATAAATAAATTACAATATCGTGATATGCCATGGACCACTGAAGTGGGTAGATCATCAATGAGCTCAAAAAAAAAAAAAAAAAGCATCAGAACTATCACAAAGAGTAAGTAGATGAATGTGGTTGTCCACATTTCTGGTCCATAAATCAATGGATCGATCCTTTCAACTTGGACCAGATGAATAAGAAGAAGAAAGGTTGTTCTCATATCAATGGCCTGCTCCTCCATGATTCGGACCAGAGTAAGCTTTGCTTATGGACACATGTCCAGCTGATAATCGAATAGGCGGGTCGTTGAGTGGCCGCGATCCCTCCACGATCGACAAATAAGAGAGGAGAGCGAAGAATGTGAAGATTAAGATGGCATTGCATGCCAAGCAACCATAGCGAGTCTTCATTGCTGTGAGGGGAGTATGCTAACGTGAGGGGGTGGGCGTAGTATAAATGGTGAGATGAGTTGTGGGATGGTGGGGTAGGAACGTTTCTACTCTCATAGTTTGAACGTGAAATACACGGTTTGAATTGCATTGGAGATGGAAGAGTCAACAAGTCGGTTAAACGAGTTGGTATGTTCTTGTTAGGATATGTACACTAATACATGACACTTGGCAGGTAAGAGGTGGATCCGATCCATTCGTCCAGTGGGTCATGCCTGTAGATGGACCTTAGTAGAAAATCATCCTATCCTATCCACCTGTTTCACTTATTGCATCCATTTTCATCTCTACCGTCCATTTGGAGGCTGCTGTGCACATGGACAAACTGTCGATTCTGTTGAAAGGGCCTACTAGATGAACGACCAGGATCGACGACAACACCTGGCACGTGTCGGTGACCGGGTGGGAAAACATGATCCTCGTTTGGCTTGCGTTGAATTCCTTCTCATAGGGGTTAGGTGCAGCTCAAAAAGCTTACGTATGCCTGTATTTTGTATTCATTCCGCTCTCTTGGCTTTTCACCTAACACAAAAATGTTGTAGGTTTGATCCTACAAAGTCATTGCATAAGCTTGTCTTACAAGCTTTGGAAGCGGATTGCGTGGTATGACACACACCACCGACCTCGGTGGTTTGTTGACATGGGAAAGTCATTTGCCCTTGTCCATGATGTATTTGTTATCCAGACATTCTGCAGGATCATTTTTGGCAAGAGCCTAGAAAGAGACAGATCCAAACCTTGAACCATACCACAGAAAGCAGTGGGACAATGACTCCCATCATTGAAACCTTCCTGGCTAGGGCCACCATAATGTTTATTTGACATCCAACCTCTTGTTAAGGTCACACAGGCTTCTACGATTAACATGAATATTAGTTTGATCCAAAACTTGATAGCCATTAAATCCACACTACTTTTGTTGGTGGGGTCCACTTGAGGCTTGGGTATGCTTCCTTTTGGGCTTATGCCTAAAATGTGTTGACACTTCAGTTTGCTTTCTGTCACGTGTAGTGTGCACGAGCGTCTTATAATCAATGTAGTGGCATGAGCTAAACCAATCATATTTGACCCTTATATGACCAGATTCTAAGAAAATCAATCGCTTACTCAAGCACTTGCATAATTTGATAATCAGACGATAATCAAATAGTGAAATTTTTCTCCCGAAGATGGGCTATTTTGTGTCTTCCATAAGAAATGACTTTCAAAATATCCATGCAATCAAATAAAAGAAAAAACTCACAATTGATCACTAGCAAATGTAAGAATGCGTCTCTTGAAAGGATTGTGTGACATAAGATAGATGACAAATCCAATGTATAAGCATAGATTTGAATTACAACTAAAGATTATGACTAAAAATTACCGCTAATGGATTATCGTTGTTCTTAGGATATGTTAAGATAAAAGATAAATTGATAGATTTGATTTGATTGATTGTTGTGTTGAATTAATTTAGAGATTTTTGAGATATCTTGCTCGGTTAAATTCCTCTATTATTTATAGAGTTCTGTTACAGCTTGTTCCTCTAGATCATTCTTCCATTATTACGACGCTTATAATAGTTGAAAAGTCTTTCCCTATATCCTTCTTTTTATTATGTTTCTTCTTTTTTACAGTTCTTTTTCTTTTAGCCAAGTTTTTTTTTCATTCCTCGATCGCTTGTTCCGCTTCTGTATGCCTCTCGACCACTCAATCTATGTTTGGACACCTCTCGACTACCTTATGGATGCATCTCGGCCACTTGGTTTCCTTTTGAATACCTCTTAACTACTCGCTATCTTATTATCCTATCAGCTGTAATTTCATAAAAAAAATGTTTATCCTTGAATATCTTTAGTATGCTATATTTTTCCCTTACTATAACACATGTCCTTTTCAATTGAATTTCCCAAGAACTGTTAGAAATAGAGTACAAAATTGGCCGTGTAAAAACATCGATTTCAGCCATCTTGATCGGAAAACATTAAAGTCGACCGACTTAGCTGAACTCGACAATCTTGGTTGAAAGATGATAAATTTTGTCTTCTTGTTTGAATTTGACAGTCTTGGTCAAAAAACATCAAATTCGACCCTTATAGTTGAACTGGGTCATCTTGATCGAAAAACAGTAGAGTCAACCGTAATAATGGAGACTGTCGGTTAATCCATTCCAAATAAGGCCTATGGTGGACCGAGGTAGTAATACGGCCGAGAACTTGGCCTACTACTTCCTTAACCATTTGAAGAATTTGGTCACGATTCAAACAGTGAGATCCAACCATTAGAAGTGGTTCAGGGCCTACCTGATTTTGTCTTATATGATTCGGTGGATTTCCAACAAAGGGATGCCCCTAAGTATACTTTAGTTTCGTTATTCAAGAACAACTTTCTTGACTTCTCATTCCGGTCGCCTAAACTCAGTAGGTGGCAGAAGATTTCACACTTCCTGTACTAGAAGGGGTGTATTCCTTTGCGGAAGAGATATCCGTAATGTCGGCTGTAGTGTTGGTGCCATCAGTTGCACAAGTGGTGCCGATACTAGATTTTCAACAGTACTAGTATAGACCTATTGTTGAGGCATCACATCATGATCCAATTCACGTTTTCAACATTATTGGTCATTCATCTACCTAAATTTTCATCTTGAACTCATGACTGTTCAGTGATATGTTGAATTCCTTTTTGCATATTGAGTATTTTAATTAGTCGATTAAATCTAAAGAGGCTCGACCTAAGATGAGAATATCTTATTTGGGTTTAATGAAAAAGAGTACCGAATTTGGTAGCAAACCTATCTGCTCAGGTGCTTGATGAATCTGTCTTTAGGTCATAATTTAATGCACCGATAAATATACTTGTAATCATAGTCCCACCGGGCATGCCATAAATGTTGACACTTCGGTTTTGTTTCTTTCATGTGTAGTGAGTGCAGGTTTTCTAGAATCGATATAGCAGCTCGATCTAACCCGATCAAATTCGATCCTATGCACCGAAATAAGCAGATACATCCAATATGAACATATATGATCAGATTCTGAGAAGATCAGTCACTTACTCAGCCACTTTAGAATTTAATAATGATCAGGCAATATGCAAATGGTGGGGTTCTTCCTTCGAAGATGGATTACTTTGTGCCTTCCAAAAGAAAAGACTTTTAAAATACTAGTTCAATCAAACAAAAAGAAAAACTCACAATCAATCATTATGAGCAACTGCAAGAATCTGTCTCTTAAAAGTACTGTGTGATATAGGATAAATGACGAATCTAACGTATGATCGTAGATTTGGATTACAACTAAAAATTATAGCTAAGAATTACCATTACTGAATTATTGTTATTCCTAAGATAAGATAAGATAAAAGATAAATTAATAAATTTGATTTAATTGGTTGTTGTGTTAGATTAGTTTGGAGATTTTTTAGATATATTTCTTTGTTGAATTCTTCTGCTATTTATAGAATTATGTTGTAACTTGTTATTTCATATCATTCTTTCGTCACTGCAACAGTTATAGTAGTCAATTTTTATTTTTATTTTCAAGATCATTCTTTTTATTATATATATTTTTTACGGTTTCTTTTCTCTCGGCCAAGCTTTGTTCCATTTCTTGGTCACTCGTTCCACTTCGGTATACCTCTTGACTGCTCATTCCATTTTTGAACACCTCTCAACCACTCATTCCGCTCCTGATAATCTCTTAGCCGATTAGTCTACTTTTGGACACCTTGTGGCCACCTCCTGAATGTCTTTCAATAGCTTAATTTACTTTTGAATATCTCTTAGTTGCTCCTATCTTATCATCATATCGGCCATAATTTCATAAAAAACACTCTCAAGTATCATTAAAGATTTTTAGCATGCATGATATATCTTTCTATTGCTATAACATTTGGCCTTCCAATTAGTTCCCCAAGAACTTAGAAATAAGGTACAGCAAAATGATATCACAAAATGGACGTATGGTGTGGACATAACGCATATCATGGCGAGCCCACGGAACTTTGCCACATCAACACACCATTGAGTTCTCGTATTCGGCTTTCATTTTACATATAGTGCTCATGGGCCCTAACCGTGACTGCTTATGCATTCAACTGGTCCAGAATTGCTTCCCTGTTATGAAAGTTGGTTGCGTAAAAAAAAAAAAAAGATTTAAAAAAAAAAAAAATTTTAACCATTCAACCATCGCTTTAGCTATCATATGAATTTGAAGTTCATCGGACGGTTGTGCACTGTTTGTTTATAGCATAGCCATATAATGAATTGTACGAGATTGACTTTTAAAGCATCCTATGGTTATAGTTGGGCTCATGTATTTCATGGTTTGCGATTACAAAACCACCAAGTTCACATGGTGGCTATACACATGATCATAAGATTGGGCCGAAGTTTCTAGGCTGTCCAACTTTCGAGGTGGCCTATGTCAAAATACATGTTGGATCCCATACCCACACGTGGGTGAGGCCAGAAGGAACCGGATTCAATACCCAGTTTCATCATCCATGGAAGATAGCGAGGTCCGGCTCTATGATCTAGATCATTGATCTGATGCATTGAGATATGGCTGGGGATGCACCAAAACGTCTCCCACTTTGGCATGTCTAAACACTTAGATAGGGTGGGGCCCCAGGGTTTGCTAAAAGGAACGGTTGACAATCAGCAGATCAATGACCTGGGTAATGACGTGGGCATTTGTTGAGTCCAGGACATTATAATTCCTCTCACAAAAGAATGGTCAAACCCTATATGGAATGCTATCGTGTACTGAGTAAACTTTTTAGGCCCCACCATGATGTATATGTTTTATCCATGCCGTCCATCCGTTTTATAAGCCCATTTTAGGGCATGAACCCAAAAATGAAGCATATAGAACGCTCAAGTGGACCACACTAGGAAACAGTGGGGATAATGATGTCCACCACCGTTGAAACCTTTCTAGGACCTACAGTAATATTGTTTTTGTCATCCAATCTGTCCATAAGATTAAAAATATATGGATAAATGGAAAAAATAAATATCAGATTGATACAAAACTTCTGGGACCCTCAAGAAGTTTTCAACCTTAGTAATTCAATTTCCACTGTTTCATGTGGTGCGTTCCATCTAAGCTTTGGATATGCTTCAGTTTTGTGTTCATCACCTAGAATGAGAGGTAAAAACGGATGGACGGCGTAGATAAGACACATACACTCACGGTAGGCCCCACAGAGTTTGCTTAGTACGCTACAGCGTAGGTACTCAGTATGCAATCCCTGTGAACCTTGTCCCTCGTGAACATATATTATTTGAAGTTGGAAATCTTCGTCTTCAAAAGCACCATCCGTAATGATGCTAAGCTTTGAAATTGCTGCAACGAATACTAAAGTCCTACTTTCTACAAGTTGGGCACATGGTCTGAAGATATCAACTGTTGATCCAACGGATCGGATAATTTGGATGGACCCTACATCTAAATTTCCTCAAATTGAATGATCCCATCCGTTTAATCCTTACCCTTTCTTCCATTGAATGTGGATCATCTAGTGCTTGAGTTCTTAATAGCCTACTTGATGGTCCACCCATGGTGGAGCTCATCAGATCAACGGTCTGTTTCATGGACAGTGGACCACACATGTTCAGACTAAGGGCACAGGTGAGATGAATGACAAGGCACTCTGTTTGCCAAACCCGTCGTTGAATATCAAAGTCAAACGAAACGTAGTTGGCTTTTCCCGTCTGTGGGAAAAGAAAGAGAGTTACTTTTCCCAGAGACGGGAAAAGAAAGAGAGTTATCCGACCAAGTCCCCTCCAATGCACTGTCCGGGGGAGGAAGCAGATTGCGTACTGCTCACACCTCCTTACATTCCGTCCCGACAGTGGCTCTGTGAGGCCCACCATAATGTATATGTTTTATCCACGCCCTTCATCCATTTTTCCGCATCATTTTAGATTATAAGCACAAAAATGAGGCAGATCTAAATCTTAAAGTGGACCACATCACAGGAAGCAGCGGTGGTAATTACACCAATTGTTCAAACCTTATTAGGGGCCTGTGAGTTTTTAACGGTAGCCGTTCAATCCCCACTGTGTGGTCTACTTGATCTTTGGATCTGCCTCATTTTTTGGATATTGCTCTAAAATGATCTGGAAAATTTTATGGACAGCGTGGATAAATGCATACATCAGTGACCCCACCGAACCTCTGCCAGGAGGAGGGCAGGATACAGTCCGCATTCGTCCGGGGACCGGAATCCTCGTCAACGTGTATTTCAACCAGCGCCTCAAACACGCGGACGCAATCCAAAACTGTTTTATCCCGCCGTCCGGGGGTAGGACGCAATCCGTCCGGGCAGGGCTCTGTGGAGTCCACTGTGATGTAACTGTTTTATCCCGCCGTCCAACCATTTTTTCATAAAGTTATAACATGTGAACCAAAAAATGAGGCTGGTCCAAGGCTTGAGTGGACCACACCAAAGGAACTTGCACTGATATGACACCCACCGTTGAAACCTTTCTAAGGGCCCATGTGATGTTTTTTACCATAAAACCTATTCTCATAAGGTCAAGTAGACGTAGATTGAAAACAAAATATTAGTTGATCCAAAACTCTGGTCCAAAAGCTTTTAATGGTGGACGTTCAACCCCACTGTTTATGTTCAACACTCACTTGCCTTAGACCAGCCTCAGGTGATTTTTGATTCATCATGTTAAAAGCCTCCCGGAATTTTCCGATCATCAGTGGGCCACAAAATGGTTAGACGGCAGGATGAAAACAGTTACATCACTGTGGGCTCCACAGAGCCCTGCCCGGACGGATTACTGTCCGGGCGGGGGGTAGGACGAAATCCGCGTCCCAAACACGCAAGCTATGTGGGGTCCACCATGTTGTATACGTAAAATCCACTCCGTCTATCAGCTGAGAACCAATATTTTCATTTAAACGTCCATGTTCTGGGTGCTGCTTTATAGGGAACGGATTGGCTACTCCGCTTGATACCAGCCCCGTGGCTGGTGGTCGGTGCTCTGTGTGGCCCATAATGATGTATGCGCTTCATCCACTCCGTTCATCCATTTTTAAAGATCATTTTATGTCTTGATCCGAAAAATGAGACGTATATAAATCTCATGTGGACCACAGCACATGAAAACAATAGTGATTGGATATACACCATCAAAATCCTCCTAAGGCCCACTGTACTGTTTATTTGACATCCAATATGTTGATTAGGTCATACAGGCCCAGATGAAGGGAAAAAACAAAAATCAGCTTGATCCAAAACTTTTATGGCCCCAAAATGTTTTTAAATGGTCGACGCTTATTCAACACTGTTTCCTGTAATGTGGTCCACTTAAGGTTGTTATATATCTTTTTTTTGGTCTCGTACTGTAAAATGATCTGTAAAAATAGATGGACGGCATGGATGAAACACATACATCATGGTGGGGGCCACAGAGCACCGACCATCAGCCATTGGCTGGTGTGAGGGGGAGTAGCCAATCCGTTTCCTGCTTTATACAGGCTACAGTCAGGAGACTTAAAGCAAACCGATGATTATTACACGTCGTTGTTTGTG
Source organism: Magnolia changhungtana (assembly GCA_030180095.1). Classification (NCBI taxonomy): domain Eukaryota; kingdom Viridiplantae; phylum Streptophyta; class Magnoliopsida; order Magnoliales; family Magnoliaceae; genus Magnolia; species Magnolia changhungtana. The sequence continues at coordinate 2,980,520 of JASAUF010000573.1, forward strand.
ATTGGATTGGAACATTGAAAGAAAATTTTCAGTGGCTCACATTCAACTCAGTAAATCAATGGTTAGGATCACCCTTTTCTGTGGTTATTTTACAACAGCTCACTTGCACTAACACCTAGGTGATGGATGGCTTCGATCAATCAGCCGACCATCTTTGCATGTGAGCCTCCCGGAATGGACAGGTCCGATCATCAGTGGGCCACACATTGGTATCTCGAACGTTCACCTCTCTTTACGTGATGGGCTTGATTTTCGGGTCACAGCAAATGCAAGGTGGGCGAATCAGTGGGAAAGTCGGATTGAGTGCGAGAAGTCTCAATGCTGGCATCGGCAGAAAATGCGGGAAGTTAGGAAATGTCAAACAACCAAACCCAAGATAAAAAGTCGCTGGTTGAACGGGACCGTAACTACAACACACTCACGGCCCAAGATCCTCGAGCTCTGTGGGGCCTACCATATGGAATATGAAAAATCCACTCCGTCCATCAGGTTCTATCCTGGATTCTAGGATTGAGTTGAAAACCAGCTAGGTGTCAAGCAGGCCACACCACAAGGAACAATGGGGATGGTATGCGAATCATAGGTTTGTGTTTGGGACTACTGTAGTATGTATCTTTCATCAAATTCGTTTATCATGTCTGATTTGTCGGGTGGGTTACACTGAGAAGGAACGATCATACATTGGTTGCTAAGACAGCAGGACGTAGTCAGAACTCAGCACTGTTAGCTGTTAAATCAAGGGTCATGTTTGAGAGATCCAAACCAGTTTTATATGGGCTCATTGTCAATGGAAGCGAATTGGCGGGTGTACCACACACCAGCTATATAGTTGGTGTATTGAAGTCAGCAAGTTTTGTGGGTCCCATTGCGAGGTATGTGTTATATCCAAACTCTAAATCCATTTGGCGAGCTCGGCTTAATGCTTGAGACCAAAAATTAGATATATCTAAAGATAAAGTGGACCACACTGCTAAAAGTGGTGGGGGATTGAACTTACGAACGGATTGGATGGAAAATAAACGTTATGGTGGGCCCTATAAATTTTTTAACAGTGAAAATCATTATTCCACTGCTATTTTTGGTGTGGTCCATTTGAGCTTTGGATATGATTATTTTTTGGCTAATGGTCTAAAATGATCTCGAAAAATTGATGAACGGTATATAATAAGTACACCGTTGTGGGGCTCATGTAACTTTGATCTCTTCTTAACCGTTCGTATAACTTGGAGCTCGAGGAGCATATGCGCTCATCCTTGCACGACACGTATCAACATCAAGCTGGTGTGTGGTACACCAGCCAATCCGCTTCCATTGTCAATGGAGCCTAGGGGGAAAATGTTTCCATGTCATTCTTTTCAGTTTTGAACGTAGATCTTCGACAATGCTATTTATGTTATGGGCCTCATCAGGAATGAAGGGTAGCGGAAAAAGATCTCCATGCTGTTCGCTGCTGTTTTCGGCATTGGATGTTCCCGGGCTGTTTCAATTGCGCGGCTTCAATTCAAACCGAACCACAATTGACCCAAGTTTCAAGATCCCTACTATTAAAATCTTCTTTAAGTCTCACATTAATGTTTCCGCAGGTTTTATTTTTCATCCAATCTTTTGATAAGTTAACATTAGCCTGGATGACTAACATTAGCCTGGATGACTAAGAAAAACAAATACCAGCTTGATACAAAGCTTTGGTAGCCTATTATTATTAATACTCAATCACCACTGTTTACCTGTGGTATGGTCTACCTGATAATTAGATCTACTTCATTTTTTTCAATAATGCCTTAAAATTATCTAAAAAAATATATGGAATATGTGGATATAAAATACACACGTCAAGGTGGCACCAGTAAGTGCGGCACTATCTTGGGTGTCTCACGTAATCAGCTCCCGTGGTACAGAACATTCCAGGTCCGGATAAGAAAAACCTGAAAGTTGACTTGTAAAACTTCCGTGGGCATCATCAGATCCATACCGTCCATTCATTTTTTTCATACCATTTTATGAATTAATATAGAAATGGAGGTAGAACAAGGCTCAAGTGGGCCACACTACAGAAACAGTGAGAAATGGACGCCTCTTATTGAAAATTTCTTGGGGCCACAGAAAACTCTGATCAAGATGATTTTTTTTTCCCTTCATCCAGGTCTGTGTGACCTTATTAAGAGGTTAGATGGCAAATAAACCTAACAGTAGACCCTAGAAAGATTTCTTTCTTAGGTGTGGTCCACTCGAGCTTTGGATGGACCTCATTTTTGGTATCGTGCTTTAGAATGATCTCTAAACAATGATGGTCAGTGTGGATCTAAAACATAAATCATTGTAGGCCTTAGAAAAAGTATTACACGTTAAAAGTCACATGGTATAGCACACGCAATCTATTTGAGAGAGAAATCCGCGGATTTTGTTAACTGGAGTCATCGGCAGCGTCTGTAGCGATGAGAAGCTACGGCACTGACTTTTCCTATACCTTCAACACCGACGATCAGCACTCATCTTATTTTCATCACGACGTGGCCCCAACGGTCAGCAAACCATCCTCATTTTGCCGCTGAGGCTTGTGTATTGTACGATCAGGACGCGGATTTCCGGCGAAAGACATTCGCAGGAACTTTCCGCCGGGAACGGTTAGCTGTTACCCGGGTGACAGAATAGTGGGTGTTACCCTTACCGTGTGGGCCCACTTTGATGAATTTCTTTCATATCCACTCCACCCATCGGTTTATCAACTCATTGAAGAACGTTATCCCAAAACTAAAAGCAGATTCAAATCTCTCGTGCACTACACCGGAAAAAGTGGTGAAAGACCATTAAAAGATTGTTTTAGGCCCCAATAGTTTTGGATCAAGAAGCTAATCTTTGTATTTTCCCTTCATTAAGCTCTTCTTCACATTATAAATGGATTGGATGGCTAATAAATATTACAGAACTGCTTACAATTGGCCTTGGGAAGTTTTCAATGGTGAGCATTTAATCTTCACTGTTTCTTGTGGTGTGGTTCATATGAGGATTTTGTATACTTAATTTTTAGGAATATGTTCTAAAATGGTCTGTAAAAACGGATGGACGGAGTAGATATACAGTATATTATCAAGGTGGGCCCTATGGTAAGGGTAACACCCACTAAACTTTATGGGTAACCCCTAATCCGCGCTCTTCCCGCCAAAAGAAATTAGGTGGTCTGTTTATGAGAAAATATACTCTTCAAGCAGATCCAAAATTCAAATGAGTCCCGTGACAGTAAGTAGTGAGATTAAACGTCCACCGTTGAAACATTTACGATGATGTAAAAGGTTGGATAGGTTAATATTAGGGTTCTTGAGGCGTATAGACCTCAAGTATCACCCACCAAGTTTACTCGCCGCAGGCGAAACTTAATTTGCAAACTAGACCTAGGTTGTACGGCTAAACTCAAAAAGACTAAAATACCTTTCCTTTTTCAGGTACTTACCCTAACCGCCATGGGATATTTTGGTCTTCTAAGCGGGTGCCGAACCCTAAAAAGTTCCCGCCTAGCGAAAAACCTAAAAGCATTGTACGGACTCGTCCGTTCGCCATATTATTTCTTAATATTCTTGTGCTTTCAGTTCATCCCACAGACAGTGACCTTATAAATGGTATGGATGGCATATAAATATTACGGTGGCCTAAAGGAGGTTTCAACGGTGGTCATTTTCCTAGTCCCTGTTTTCCCATCGTAAAGCATTTCTGAGTTTTGGATCTGCTTCATATTTTAACCGATGGCCTAACATGATCTGATAAAATGGATGGATGGATTGGATTTATCACAGACATCATGGTGGCACGACCTAGCTTCCAATCAGAGGAAGTTCATGTGAAAGGCTTTGTAGGCAATCCGCGATGGACTAAAGCATTATGCTTGGCTCAAATGTCCGACGCTTGCCCCAGGGCGATTCACCTGAGAAGAATCATCTGATGAGTGACACACGTATTTCCCAGTATATACGCGTTGTCAATTAGAATAAAAGTCACATTTGGAGGACGACTCTTCTGAGAGGAATTGTCTGATGTATGACACACGGTTTTCTCAGTACATACGCGTTGTCAATTTGCATACACGTGCGTGATTGTGTCGGTGTCCCACTAAACGTGCCTACCGTTTTTTTAGGAGAACGACTTCACGTGCATGACATCCATCCCATCCGTCACGTACAACACTCCTTGTTCGGCTTTGATTCCCAAAATAAGGCTGATTCAATACCTATGTGCGCCACCCCATAGGAAATCATTCATTACCCCACAGGGAATCATGCATTCAACACCTATGTGGGCCACCCCACAGAGAATCATTCTCGAAAGCTTTGAATTCACGTGTTATGGCCCATCTGAGTTTTGGAATGCTCTCATCATCATGAGGCAAGTTGACGATGGACTGGATGAAATATAAACACCTAGGTGGGCCTACACAAAACTAATGATGTGCGTTCCATCCCTACCGTTTCCTACAGTGTGGCCTACCTGTGCTTGTAACGCAGGGAAGGACGTGGTAAGGCCGGTCACCATCTTCCTGGAAGGAATAAATTTTTCTAATCTATGGACTTTTATGTGCTCATCACATATATGCTCGAATCCATCAAAATACATAAATAATAATAATAATAATAAAATTCGTAATAATTTAATTGATAATAGTATAATATGTATATGTTTATTATACTATTAATATAGAAAAAAAATTCAAAATTCGTAATTATCAAATATAGAAAAATTCTAAACATAATAAAAATCATAATTATAATAAAACTATTTTAAAGTCTAATTTTTAAAATTAAAATTTTCAAATAAACTTTTGCTAAAAGATTCCTGACATGGTTACAAGTTATTTCTAAAAATGAAAAAAAATCTAAAACTCTAAAATAATAAAATATTTTTTAAAAATCAGAATTACTAAAAATAATAATTTTTCATTAAAAATTTGTTTTTGAGCTGAAAGCACGCATTATTTTATGAAAGGGACAAATGCGACGCACTTTATGGGTTGGTTAACCTCGAATAACCCGTTTCAGTAAAGATTAACAGGTTATACGCCCCGTGACAATACCCAGATCAAAAGTTCTTATTAATTTATGGTTTACCTTCTGTCGGTCCAACCATGCTAGGAATGTATCGGTGCCAGATCTTACATCAGATTGGAACGTCGTGATCCAAAGTGGATTAGGTGAGACTCCGGCCTCAACAACATGGTGCGGCCCTTATTATGGGGCCCACCTTGAAGTATGTATTTGTATAGACACTGTTCATCCATTTTTCATATCATTTTAGGGAATTATCCCAAAAACGAAGCTGATCAAATCACCGGGTGTAACATACCATGAGAAACAAGGGTGGTTGACGTCTTATCATTAAAAGTACAACATTAATAGTGTTTATTTACCATCTAACCTAATCTGTTGATAAGATCACTTAAACCTGGATGAAGGGAAAAAAAAAAAATATATATATATATATATATATATATATATATATATATATATATATATATATATATATATATATATATATATATATATCAGCTTGATCCAAAACTATCATGGTCCGTTAATGGTCAATCAACACTGTTTCCTATGGTATGGTCCACCCTATAATTGGATCTGTTTCTTTTTTTGGATAATGTAATAAATCTGGAAAAACGGATGGACGGCGTGGATACATAATACATACATCAAGGTGGGCCCCACAGTAACCCCACGCCCACGGAAAGGGCCGCACCGTCTTCCAGTGTGAACGAGAGGCAGCATAACTGACGAACGGGAACGGGTTGGATCTGATGAACAGTCCACAATGGCAGGTGCCGATATCGTAGAAGAAGCGGAAACACCGACACATCCGAAACGGGTTATTCGGTTGCCAAAACGTTTTTTTTTTTTTTTACCATTGAAGAGCATTGACATCCTGGCCGGGTTTGACTATCTACGTGTTTGCACTTAACACAGCCACTTAAGGTATACAGGTGCCTCAAATCAAACCGTCCATTTTGTGGGACCCGCTCTAATCTGGGCATATCATAAAAATCAGATTGATTGCATTATCCTAACCTCAGATGAATGCAGACGTTCTTTTGTCGAATTCGGACCTTCATCTTAACCGTTCATTTGATAGACCACATTTGGACCGTTAACGTTGTCCATTCCAGTGATTTTTTGGATCTAGCCGCATCTACACTTGACGGCAGGATATCAAATAGCACCTTTCTAACTATCGAGTGCACTTTATAAGCCGCGCTCGTGTAAATAGAGCCACGCGTGTGACATCGGAACCGTTCACTAGGGGATTTCAAATATGTGATGTCAACTATTAAAAATCAAGCCGAAGAGATGGTCAGGTGGGCACATACGTGTGCGAAACAAATGAACGGATCGGAGAAGCTTATATAGTCCAAACTCTGTATGATTGGCTTACATGATTATCAGATGGTGTTTAGAAAGTTTTAACGGTGGGCGTAGCTAGCTTACTTCCTAGTGGTGTGGCCCACCTGATATTTTGGATCTGCTTTATTTTTGTCTCATGCCATGAAATGAACTGGCAAAACGGTTGGATGGCGTGGATATATAACACATACATAATGGTGGGTCCCACAGTCCCGTAACCCGGATTCACCAAGCTGCCCAAGCGGCACAACGTGGCGTATGTGTCATATATCCACGCCGTCCAACCGTTTTGCCGGTTCATTTTATGGAATGAGACCAAAAATTAAGCAGATCCAAAATATCAGGTGGACCACACTATAGGAAACAGTGAAGATTGAACGTCCACTATTAAAAACTTCCTGGGGCCCGCTGTAATGTTTATTTTCCATCCAACCTTTTGATAAGGTTACACAGACTTGGATGGAGTGAAAACACAAATATTAGATTGATCCATGGCCCCTGAGAGTTTTTAATGTTGGCATTCAATCACCACTATTTCCTATGACGTGGTCCATCTACGATTTGGATCTGCTTCATTTTCAGGCTCATACCTTAAAATGAGCTCTCAAAATGGATGGACGGCGTGGAAATATATTCAAAGTTGTCAAAGGATCCCATACCTAGAGATCGTGCTAAATTCATGGATTCAACAAAAACATGCAGAAAGAGGATAGTCAGACGCACATGCTCTCTTATATCATCATCCATGTGATAGTGTCCAATCCAGTCTACAGTCTAAATTGAATAACCGCGAGTCATGCCCACGTAAGCATGTTTACAACGGTGGTCCAGGGTCGAGTCGGGTCCAGTGAGATCCGTATACTGTCGGCATACATAAGCTAAAAGATCGGTCCGGGTTGAACTCGAACAACCCGTTTGGACCCATCTGGCTAGTGAAGAAAATAAGAAACAGGAATTGGATCCAAATAAGAATAATAGCTTTTGAGGGTTCCAGGTCGGCACCTCCAATTTGTGGACCCGAACCCGGACCATTCGTTAATCAAGGCCCGATTTTTTGTACCAGATCCGATTAAAGCTGGTTTGGATGGTGCACGTCCACAAATTTGGACGACCATGTTCAAATAACTCGAATCATCTATTGACAGGGGTGGCAATGTGCGTGGCCTGGTGATCTGGCCTTGTAGGGATGGTAGAGCTGTACATGAACCGAGTTAGCTTGGTTAACTCGCTCAACTCTACTAGAGAAAGGTCGATTGGATTCGGTTTGGAACTGTGTTTGAGCCAAGTCGAGCTAATTTTTGAAACTCAAAGAAATTTTAAGCAAAGTTCGAGCTTGTCCGAGTTCAAATCGACTCGGATCAAACCTCAACTCGAATCTAACTCGGATCAAATCATCTCATGACTCGATTATTTTGATATTGAGGTTGCTCACCAAGTATTTGATAAAATGACTCAACCAAGTGTTGTTTCAGGTGCATACATTCTCCGCGGGATTGGCTAATGGCAAGAAAGGTATGGATATGTAACAAATTACTTTTAAAAAAGAACTTTATATGATAAAACTATTCTCATGTCTTGATTTTGATGCTACTACCAAGTGGTTAATGAAATACCTGTAAATTGTTATTATTGTTGTTTTGCATACTGTGAGAAATTGAAGCTGCACTTCATGTGTTTGATAGAATATCGCACAAGCGCTCAAACTGTCTTGAGCTGCTGACTAAACTGATCCGAGCTGGCCAGTCAAGTTCGAGAAGCGAGCCGAGCAGAGTTCAGACTAGGGTCCGAGCCGAGTCGAGCTATGCCAAGCTCGACTCGGTTCGACTTATGTAAAAGGGCTAGGGCTTGGGCCTCTGAACTTGACCAGGATGAATGGCCAGCCCAACTCATTTGCCTGATCCAATAATTATGTGGGCCACCATTATATGGTTTAAACAACATTTTAATGGTTCTCATTGATATGCACACGGGAAAACAAACGTAATGAATAGTCCACATTCGACTTTCGAAACATTGGACCTAGATGTCCCATTTCTGTGTTTTTCGTACCAAAGCTCATCCACGGTGGTTCCTACCCGATGGACTGCTCGGGTCATGTAAACATTCATCCATGTGGACCCGATCCGGCAATACATTGTGCATGATGTGAAAATGACCGGCCTCCCTTCAACCTAGCTTCGTTGAAACCGAAACAAAAGAACAAAATCAAAGTCAAAACAAGACACGCTTCATCACCGTCCATGCATGTCTATATATTATAAGTGCTGATCATAGGGCATAGATGTCTTATAGCGTTGTAGAGGGAGTGAAAGAAAGCAAATAGAGATTAGAGATGGCATTCACGAATACCTCCAATTTTATCCAACGGTTGTCATTGGTTGTAGTGCTTATGATCTTGGTGGCCACAACTCAGCTGCATTCGGCAGATTCGAGAGCCCTTCGATCGATGGGGTCCAATATTGTGAGTGATCGCAAAACTGTTGTTGACTCTGGCGATTCCGTTGATCTTACTCCAACTCTGAAATCCAACAACGACGATAGGAAAGGAGGGATTTTTGAAGGCTTGGGATCTCAGCTAACTTCTGGGCCCAGCAAGAGTGGCCCTGGCCACTAGTGGAAGATTGCATTGAATCTTTATTAGTTAGATTAATGGCTGCAAATGATTTTTGTGTAGACCATGATTTTGTTAGAAGCATGTTCTGTAACATATAATCTATTACTTCTTTCATTTCTTCCGTTTCTAAGAAAATTTTGGACGGTTCTGATCATCCAAACATATTTCAAGTGGGCCCCATTGTCACCCCATGGGTACCACGTGCAAAGATGATTGGATGGACAGATCCATTCATCCTGCAGATATATTTTGAATTGGCTGTCACAATAAGTAAGATTTTTAAAAAAATGATCGTATCCATTGATTTATTCAATTGAATGAGAGACATCGAAAATTTTCTTTTTAATGGTCAACATCCAGCCACACAACACACATCAGTGCAAAGGTTAATCCAGTCAGCTCATCTGTATATGTGTGTGGTGGCATCCAAGACATGGGGACGGTTCTGATCGTCTAACCATCGATCTTATCACGTAGTCAAATGGGGCCTGATCATCCAAAAACGTTCATCTAATAGTTACTACAATAGGTGTAGGGTATAGATTATCCGTGTGTAATGGAGATCTTATCATCTATGGAAAGGTATGAATTTCAATAGTAGTCCAAGCACCATCTAACTTCCCTTCATATAGGGGGTGAGGATATCAAGTAGGAAAGTATTATAATAATAATTATTATTATGGTGGGCCACATTGTATAAGAACTTTTGTTCTTGGGAAGGACATTGGCTCTTGTATAGAGCCTAAATCAAATCTCTATGTATGTCATCGAATTTGATCGGGTCTGTACATGTTAGTCTCCATAGGAACATTTAGTAGACGTAAATGTAGGTCCTTAGACTACTATCATGGTTATTGGTTAACATACCAAAAATCAACTAAAGTCTTTTGTGGGAGCTTACACGCGAGTGTACGTCAATAACTTATTGCGTAGGACCGAGCTTTGTAGTGATCCTATAGAAAATTACATAAAATCTTTTGTAGGAACTCCTTAGGATTATAAAAGTTAGATGTTAACTGAATTTAAAATCTCCAATAGTGAAATCGGCCGGTATATTCATGGGTTGAGTGCGTCCACATTAGCAAATGTGAGAAATTATCTGCAAATAAGAGATGATATATAGTTAGCGAACCCTCCAGCAATGTGGAATGAATAAACCTATTATCATAACATTCGTAGATTAGATTGAAAACATTTTCACAGCAATACTAAAAAGATCAAGGGAGTTAGGTTCTTCTTGACCATTTCCCTTATTATTCTTAGAGAACTCATTTACTTTTTCATTTGCTGAGACTAAACTGATCCATTTCTCTAAAAAATTCAAGGCTTAAAGAGCGGTAAGTAAGAAATCCCACCTTATATAATTAAAAGTCTTCTTAAAGTCAACCTTTTCACTTATAAGCCCAAGGTCAGAAATGAATTCTATGAATATGATTGTGGCAAAATGGGATACTCTTAGGGTGTGTTTGGTTTTCCAATTATAATGGTAATGTGAAGAGAATAAGTCATCATTATCATTTTTAGGTGTTTGTTTAAATAAGAATCACGACTTGAAAATTGAAAGTCAAATACACCTGTGAAGGAAATAGTAAATAAATTTGTAATCATTTCATTTTTACATTATAAAATCAACATTTTTACAGTGATTTTCGGGTGAAACAAACAAGGGTAACAAACTCATTATTGCAGTCAAAGGTAGATGATGTCTCCACACATTTTGTAATAATGACCCATTTCCAACCATTTACCATTGTAATTGGAAAACCAAACACCCCCTTAATTAAAGATATTTCTACCTTAAACGAAAGCATGTTGAAACTAGTTAATGATTTTTGGCATAACATCTTTTATTTTATTAGCTATTATACAAGATTATGAACTTACAATTTCACCAAAATACCAATCAATTAACTTTTAAATACATTAATTGGTTAATTTCATACATCCAAACTGCACAAAAAATCCCAACAGTGCCGTAAAATCCTTTACTCGAGCGTTGTTTTATTAGTATAACACCTCTTCCATAAAACAGCTCATTACACAATCCAACCCTTTTTCTTTCCTGTGTGCGCTAGTTACACAAGCATGGAATACTCAATACCAGCTGCGCATGTATCTAAAATTTTCCAGAATTTACCTTGTTGCTTTCGTTTTATGTCCAAACGCTCGGTGGGTCCCACCTGACTCACGGCCAGATGTCATATCTACAGATATGTCAAGACATGTGGCATCATGTAAATGTGCATGTGGGGTTAGTAAACATGACATAATTGCTGCCTGACTTTTAGGCTTTTATTGTATGATGCTGGAGCTGCAATACGCTTGATGCCTATGCACTCAAAAGATGTACACGTGGCATATATTAATTCAACCAGATCACAATCTTAAGATCTGATTCGTTGAACATTCGTATCCTCGTGGACACTTATTCGTGAAATTAGAACCATTGGATAGTTTTATTTTAACCTCAATCTGATAGACCTATAAGCAAAGAAGCTTTCTTTTTGGTTCATGGACCTAAACTGGGTAGGGCACTTTGGACAGTTTAATTTAACTAATCAAATGCCTTGCATGTAATTTCTAAATAATTTGTAAGTGCCTGCGTATAGTCCCTCACGCTCCGCTAGAGTATCAAAGATTTTCCCTTTTAGGAATGCAAACTGGACTCCCGTCACACGCGGAATCGAACCACATGTGCCTGAAATCAGAGCGGATGATCAACTGTCGAGTTATCCTGACAATATAAATGCCATATCTTTAGTAAAGGAATGAACGGTTAAAAGAGATTTACCGATGGTCCAAAATCTAGTTATTTGTTCGTATGGAGTGTGGGGCTCGCCCCTTGAGCAAGTCCTATCTTACACGTGTCTGACGTGGGGCACGTGCACTTTCCAAGTGCAGCCGAGCGGTTGGGAATGTCTAGCCTCAATTGTGTACCACGTTTGACGTTCCTCTTTTTGACGCGTGGAATTCAACTTACATCTGTCCAGACGCTCCTCTTGCAACGGACCGCTATTATACAGTGTTCGGCCGAAGAGTTCCATAGTGGAAGGGGATTGCGTCCCGGGCTCTGTGAAGCCGCCGTGATATATGGGTTGTATCCACGCTGTCCACTCATTTTTTCAGATCATTTTATATATTGAATCTAAAAATTAGGCAGGTCCAATGCCTAAGTGGACCGCACCACAAGAAGCAGCAGCGATAGTGAAACTCACCGTTGAAACCTTCCTAGGGGAACCGTGATGTTTATTTTCCATCCAACCTGTTCATAAGGTGATTATATAACTATGAAGAAAACACAAATATTAGATTGATCCAAAACTTATGCCGCTCACAAGAAGGTTTTAATGGTGGGAATTCAATCCCTACTGTGTGGCCCACTTGAGGGGTGGATCTGCTTCATTTTAGGTTTTATAACTTAAAATAATCTGAAACAATGGATGGACCGTGTAGATAAAATCCAAACATCACAGTAGGCCCCACAGAGCCCTGTCTGGACGAATTATCGTCCAGGCGGCAGGACGCAATTCCCACTGGACTCCGTACACCCGCGTTTTCGGTTTGTGCAAACTGGGGCTAGGGTTCGCTGATCCAAACCGTTGATTCTAAAGGAGGAACTCTGGACTGACCGTACATAAAATATATATTATACTAGAAAATCCAAACCCTTGGATTCGTGACCAGAAAATAAAGTTTAAGGTCTTATAAAAAAAATGAAAGAGGATCAAATTATAGAGGGACAAGATCTTCCAACGCAGGGGATTGCAATACATTGCCATCTACTCCAGGGCCACCGTACTAATGGTTTGGATTACTTAATCATGGGCGGAAGAGTTTCATTTTTCGATTGGGACTGGGTTCTACCCCCGCCTGCCCCGAGCTCGGCGAAGGGCTCTGTCCGTGATGCATGCCCATCCATTTTTCCATATGTTTAAAGGTATATACCCAAAATGTGGCGTGTCCAAGGCTAAAGTGAACTACAACCTTCATCCCGGTTTATGTAACCTTACGAATATATTGGATGGAAAATAAACATGATCATGGCCCTAGGAAGGTTTGAATGGTGGGCATCATTATCATCCATGTTTCATATGGTGTGGTCCACTTGACTGTTGGATCTACCTCATTTTCTGGATAATATCCTAAAATAACATGATAAAATGGATGAACGATGTGGATAAAACCCATACATAATATTTGGCAATATGTTGATATGGTAAAGTTCTGTGAGCCCCACCATAGCGATGTATGTGTTACATTCACACCATCCATTCATTTTTCCATATCATTTTAGGGCGTGAACCCAACTGAAAATGAGTAGATCCCAAGCTCAGTTGAACCACACCACAGAAAATGGTAAGGATTAAATATCCATTGTCGAAAACATGCTGCGGAAATTTTGGATCAGGTTGAGATTTGTGTTTTCCCTCCAACCTGTGCTTATAAACAAAATGAACATTAGGAAGGTTTCAACGGTCAACATCATTATTCCCACGGTTGTCACTTTGTTTTTTGTCATGTTCCGTGTGTACAGGCATGCCTGAATCGATATAGTAGTTTGATTCAAACCGATCAAATTTGATGTAAGTGCCAAACTTGATAATATAAACTGAATTTGAGGAGATTGGTCACTTGCTTAACCACTTGCAGAATATTTGTAACGATCAGGTGATAATCGAAGGGTGGAGTTCTTCTTCTGAAGATGGGTTGTGCCATATTTTTTTTTTTTTTTTTTTTTTAAAGACTTTTTAATATACCGGTGCAATCAAATAAAAGGAAAAACTTATAGTCAATCGTTTAAAACAACTGTAAGAATACTTCTTCGGAAAGAATTACTTGTATTGGATAAAGATTAAGTCTAACGTATGAGCATAAACTTATATTACAATTAAGAAATTATTGCTACCGGATTATCACTATTCCTAAGATAGATTGAGCTTAAGATAAATTTATAGATTTGATTTGTTTATTTGGTTTGATTGTTTTTTGCTTCACTAATCTTCCTACTATTTATAGATTTCTTATGTAGTCATTCTTCAAATGTTTTGGCTCTTCTTCATTGGATGGTTATAGCAACTAACGTTACCATCTAGATTATTATCTTATTGTGTTTCCTACATTGACTGTTCCTCTTCTCTCGACCAAGCTCTATTCTCTTTGGTCATGTCTTACTCTTTAACTACATTTTGCCTCTGAATGTTTCATTTACACTTAGAGCTATACACAAACCGAGTTAGCTCGGTTAACTCGCTCGACTCGACTCGAAAAAGCTTGATTTGAAACTGAGTTTGAGCTGATTTTTGGAGATCGAAAAAATTTCGAGCTTGTCCATGCTCAAATCGGCTCGAATCGAACTCGGATCGAATCAGTTCAGTGAGTCTGTTATTTTGATATTGACGTTGCTCACCAAGTGTCTAATGAAATGACTCAACGAAGTGTGTTTCGGGTACATACATTCTTTGCAGAATCATCTGGTGGTGA